>SJYA01009214.1:0-14616 GCA_006410615.1 Neotragus moschatus
GCCCCCCCCACGGGGACGCTGGCCCCCCCCAACGCGGGGACGCTGGCCCGGCCACATGCTTGGCCCCCGCGGGGACGCCGACCCGGCCTTGAGAAGGAGGCAGACCTGACGGCAGTCCGCAGCGTGGCTGCACGTGCTGAGTGGCGCGGCCTGCCGCGGAGGCCGGTTGTGTGCGATCTTCTCTCAAGGTCCTTAGCGCAGTTGGATTAGTAGACCGGAAGCAGAGTGGGGGCCACGGGGCTGGAGGACGGGGTCCCGTTTCACAA
Organism: Neotragus moschatus; assembly: GCA_006410615.1. Taxonomy (NCBI): domain Eukaryota; kingdom Metazoa; phylum Chordata; class Mammalia; order Artiodactyla; family Bovidae; genus Neotragus; species Neotragus moschatus. Next base: position 267 of record SJYA01009214.1, read on the forward strand.
AGGGAAAGAGGCACAGGGTGGCGACGGGGGCCGCAGGCCAGTGTGCCTGAAGCTGCGGGGCCGGCTGTTTGAAGGCGCAAGTTTCACGTTACTGATGTCTTACCGCAGCAGAGAGAGAGGTGGACGTCGGCAGACCGCTGCCGCAGTTACACCGTCCACGGGTGAGGAAGCCTGAAGCAGATGCCGGGGGGCTCACCAGTGTGGGTCCTCGCCGCTGCCCGGCTGGACTCCCCGTGGGGACGCGGGCAGGTCTGCCTGGGGTCCTGCTCACGGTGGAAGCAGCCTTCAGACCGCCAGGCCTGCCGAGCCCCTTGGAGAAATGTCCTTGCTCCACCCCTCGCCCCTCTGGGCCCGCGGACCCCGCAGAGCTCCGCCCACACCCCTCCCTACGTGTCTCCCTCAGCCGAATGCAGCCCAGGCTCGGGGAGCTTGGTCTAAAGGAGCGCCCACCCTGCTCCGTGGGAATGCCTGTGACCCTGGGTGGTTGGGCTGCAGGCTCCTGTGTCTGCTTGGTGCCCACACACAGGATGGGGGACAGCTGGCCTTCTAGGGAGAACTGGCTTTGTGCCCTCTGCAGCGCCCACTGCCCTGGCGCTCAGAGCCCAGGCTCCGAAGTGGGTGGGCTGGGACTCTGCCCTGGGAGTGGGCGCGAGTGCTAGCCAGGTTTGGGGTCCTCGGGTGGACCCTCAGCCTCCTCCCTGTGGCGGTGACTTCGGGAGGGCTGGACAGACTGGCCTCCCTTCGCTCCTGGGGGGTCTTGTCCACTCCTGTTCTTGTCCGTGAAAATGTCCCACGGGCCTATGTATAAAAACGTCTGCAAAGCCAGGTTTCCCTGAACTTTCTGAAACATCACTGGTTTTGTAACTCACAGAACCCAAGGGTGTCTGGACACGGGTCCCTCTCCTCACCCCTCCCCAACACGCCTTCCCTGACCTCGGGGACCTGCGTAGCCTGAACCCCTGGGCGGAGCCCTGCTTCCCCAGCGGTCCGTGCTCTGCCCTGCATGGGCCGTGTCGAGTGGCCCAAGGCCCCTGCTGCCCCGCTTTCCCGCCCAGGGCCCTCTGCTCATCTGCCACCAGCCTGCTTGCCTTCTGTCCCAGGGCCTGGTGTCCGTCCACCCTAGCCCTGACCCTGAGCTCAGTTACCCCCTTCTGCCCCCCGGCCCAGGCCCGGCACCCTGTGTGCCAGGCCCCCTGTGAGTCCTCCTCGAGTCACCTCCAGAGAGGATGCCCCGACCCTCCCCCAGGGTGCCCCCTCCCCTTTCTCTCCGCTCCCTCCGCTCCCTCTCCGCTGGCACCTCCCTCTTCCTCCCGACTCTGTCCAGCGCCTGGGCAGGCCCCTGTCCTGGGCACGGGCGGCTCCATCCGGCAAAGTCGCCACGTGAGGGCCAGCCCCAGGAGGCCTGCTTGCCCTCCAGCCGGATGGGCACCGAGCAGCGGCCCGGAGCCCCGTTCTGTGAGAGTGCGCGCGCGCCGCGGGGCCCGCTGACCTGAGGGCACACGGAAACCTGAGCCCCAGGCGTTGCCTGGAGAGACAGAGACCCCCAGGTCAGGGGCTCGGCCCTGCCTCCTGGGGCCCGTCTGGTGGCGGGAGGTGCTCCGAGGGGCTCATGCTGCCTTCAGCCCGGTTGGAGCCCAGCCTGTCCAGGCATCCGGGGCTGCTGGCAGTGCTGCAGCCCTGCTGCCCCGCACAGCTGACTCCGGCACGCACTCCTCGCCTTCTGCTTTGCCAGTGCCCAGAGACGCGTGTCGTCCCCTGGGTCTCTCCGTGCTGGCAGTGGTCCCGCAGACTCAGCTCTGCCTGCACAGCCAGAAATAAAGGCCCTGGGGCTGGAGTGTGTGTCGGGGGCCCTTTCGTGCTCATCGTGGGCACCCCCTGCTCGTGGGCAGACGTGTCTCCCACACCTGTCTTTAAGGTGGTCCCTGCTGGCTCGGACGGTAAAGAATCCGCCTGCAACGCCAGGTAGCTGGGTTCGCTCCCTGGGTTGGGACGATCCCCTGGAGGAGGGCGTGACAACCCACTCCAGTATTCTTGCCTGGAGAATCCCATGGACAGAGGAGCTTGGCGGGCTACAGTCCATGGGGTCAGAATGAGTCAGACACGACTGAGTGATGAAGCGTCCCAGACCTAGTGGCTCCCCCAACACCGAGCAGAGCCTGTCAGCTGGACAGCCTGGTGGGATGCTGCAGGGGGNCACTCCAGTATTCTTGCCTGGAGAATCCCATGGACAGAGGAGCTTGGCGGGCTACAGTCCATGGGGTCAGAATGAGTCAGACACGACTGAGTGATGAAGCGTCCCAGACCTAGTGGCTCCCCCAACACCGAGCAGAGCCTGTCAGCTGGACAGCCTGGTGGGATGCTGCAGGGGGGGCGGGTGTGCTGCCCGCCAGCCAGCTGTGAGTCGGGCAGACGCAGAAAGACGGAGCAGAGACAGTTCTTCTCTGCGTCCACACTCGGGACAGAGAAGGGGCAGTCCTTCTTGGGACCCTCTGGATGAGGAAGGGCCCAGGCCAGATGGGCCGGGGGGGGCCTGGGGGTGGGCAGCCTCAGAGCATGTCTGTGTGGGGGCTTGTGGGATCGGAGTGCTGGGCGGGTGTTGGGGACTGCCCTTCCTGGGGGTTGGGGAGCCCCGACCCAGCAGTGCGGCTGCCCCTGATGGAGACGGCGGGTGGCCCTGTACTGTCGAAGCCTGAGTTGGTGTCGTGTGGGTTTGACGCTGAACACTGAGATGCCTCATTTTAAATGCAGGGTTAGAGCGTGAGAGACTAAGCCTTCTGCCGTGGGAGCACCCAGCTCAAGCTGTATAGAGGTCAGGGCGAAGCCTAGGATGAAAACAGAGGAATGGAGGTCACAAGGACCAAAACTTAATGAAATAAAAACAACACTAAATGTTAACAAAAGCCGGAAGTCGACTGCTTGGAGAGACTGATAATATAGGAAACTGGCAACAGTGATGAAAAGCGAAAGCACACACGTAAGCGACCCTGGAGTGGACTGACGGAGGTGAAGCTGGAGAGCACCGCAAGCACTGTCAGCAATACGAGCGTGAGTCGGCGGTTCTTCTAGGAAGAGCGTGAATTACTTGGTGACTGGCTTAGTAAATAGAAAACGTGGAGAGACTAGTCGTATTAAAATCCCTTTTCTTCTCCAGAGAGCAGCAGATGGTTTCCCTTGTAAATTCTACCAGGTCTTCCAGGAATTAAGTTCTGTCTCATGTGAAGCATTCCAGAGATTGAGAAGATGTTTTTAAAAGGGACGCTGGCCGTTTTCTGTCAGCTGGACAGCCCAGTGAGGTGCTGCAGGAGGGGGCGTAGAATCACGGAACCGCCCAGGGAAGTGCGGGAGTGGGGACCTCATGGACATAGACGTGAAAACCCTAAAGAAAATGACGGAGAAAAAACCCCTACAAGATAACAAAAGGCAGAAGTGTCTCTGAAATAGAAGTTATCTCAGGAGTGTGTGAATGGCTTATTTAACCTTAGCGTGCTAGTTATTTTTATCACATTCAGAGTGAAGAGAAAATTCATATGCTATATCCAGAAAAAGCATTTGATGGAATTTAAGAGCCATTATTGGGGTTATGGGCCTCCCAGGCGGTGCGAGCGGGAGAGCGCCCACCTGCCAGTGCAGGAGACGCAAGAGGCCCGGGCTTGCTCCCTGGGTGGGGAAGACCTCCTGGAGGAGGAAAGGGCAGCCCAGGCCAGTAATTTCGCCTGGAGATTCCCATGGACAGCGGAGCCAGCAGGCTCACACACAGTCCATGGGACTGCCAAGAGTCAGTCACGAAAGAGTGTGAGCGCGTGCACACACACACACACGCATTAGGAATGTGGAAACAGGCAGGAAGTTCAACGTGTCCACAGGCTTCCTTGGTGGCTCAGGTGGTGAAGAATCTGCCTGCAAGGTGGGGGACCCAGGTTCGACCCCTGAGTTGGGAAGATCCCCTGGAGAAGGGAGTGGCAACCCACAGCATTCTTGCCTAGAGAATTTCACGGACTAAGGGGCCTGGAGGGCTGCAGTCCATGGGGTCACANGTGGCTCAGGTGGTGAAGAATCTGCCTGCAAGGTGGGGGACCCAGGTTCGACCCCTGAGTTGGGAAGATCCCCTGGAGAAGGGAGTGGCAACCCACAGCATTCTTGCCTAGAGAATTTCACGGACTAAGGGGCCTGGAGGGCTGCAGTCCATGGGGTCACAAAGCGTCAGACGCGACTGAGTGGCTAACACTTGTTATAGGTTACCTACTAGAAATCTGCAGGCCTGCACTCATTTTAGTATATTAGCTTACATTTGGCTGTTGATCGATCCATGCACCCACCTTAAAATGTATAATTCAGTTCTGTACTTGCGCCAGCCATCTTTCAAGTGGTAACTGCTGACTGCCACAGTAAACCGTGCAGTTACAGAACATTTCCATCATTGCCGAGAGACAGCTGGACTTCACTGCTGCACACTCACCGTCCTGAAACACTGGAAATATTATCTCTAAAACCAAGAAGAAAGGTGACTGTTATCCCTGAGGTACTGGACAACGCAACAGGACATGAAAAGCAGATGGGATTGGGTCGAAAGAAACCACATTGCCATTTGTGATGGGGTCGTTGTTGGAATGGACAGCGTGAGAGCCTGTAGAAGGTGTTTGAACCAGTGACAGCCCTGGAAGGTCGACTGATAGGCGATCGACACCCAGGACCAGTGGTGCTGAAATGCGCGTTTCGCTTCCCCTGGGGGTTTCCATGGTTCTGTTCCCCGCATAAAATGGGCAGTGTCGTGTTTTTAAAACATCTTTTCAGACTCTGGAATACTTCATATGAGATCTGACTTTTAATTCTTGGAAGACTTGGTAAAATTTATCGACTTGAAAAAAAACAGTGTTATTCATAAAAGCAGCTGGTAGCTTATCCATGAATAAGTTGGACAAAGGGCACTCACGACTTTGACCAGAGAAAGGGCTGCCCACTTACTCAAGGACACAAAGCACCCGAGGAAGGAGGTACCAAGAATCTGTGATGACCTAAAGTTACCAGCTCCCCCTAAATGTAATTCAATTTTATAAAATTCCACGACGGAATTGAACTTGGCAAGTTATGAGGTTTATGTGAAGCAGACAAGCAATTTTGAAGACAAAGGAGGTGTGTTTGTGCTTAGGAAGTGTTTTGCTTAGAAGATACATGTTTAAGTAGACTATACTCATTAAAACAGTATGCAGTTGGCAGAAATATAGACAGATTGACCCCGGGACACAGAGAAAGACAGAGAAACACGCATCTTCGGAGACGGCCTTTAACCCCTAAGGAACGGTTTTGCTCTTGCAGAACTGGTTGGGGGATAGGTGGGCGTCTATAGAGAAAATAATAAAGCCAGGTCCCCACCTCACACCATACACAGAGCAGCTCCATGTAGGAAAAGAGTGACCTCAGTGAAAAGAGTAAAAAACAGAACTTTGGGAGGAGCGGTGTGAAATTGAAGAATATGGTACCCAAGAACCGTAAACCGTAGGACACGTAAGTAACATCTCCTAGGAACCCACTCGAGCGATGGCCTCCGCCTAGGAGGTGGCGGGCGTGATGGACGCGAGCCCGTGATTGCCCCTGGAGTAGATGAGACGCGGTGGGAAGACGCTGGCGCGGTGGGAAAGAGGGCAAGACTGGAGTCACGGCGGCAGACCCTGCGAAGCCACGCCGCCTGCCTGGGAGCCAGGGCAGACCCCAGGGAGCCAGCACAAGAGCCCATGGGCCTGGAGGTTCTGTCCATTCGGGGAGAGGTCAGCGTTTGAGTCTGAGCTGTGTCCCCCAGCCAACCCCAGTGCACACGTTGGATTCCTCCCTCTCCCGGGGCGTCAGGAGGTGACTGAATGGGGATGGGCCTTCCAGGAGACCTTTGGGTCTCCTGAGGCAGGACCGAGGCCTCTGGCCAGGAGGCCCGCGCCCAGCTGGCGTGGGGGCAGCCTCCTGGAAGGACAGCCCTCCTCCAGGTGGTGGGAGGGAGGGCACACTAGGTTTCCATGGCGATGGGCGCCTTAGTGGCGCTTCTCTGAGGAGGTCCGCAGCCGTGGGGAACATTGGTTCGTCTTTGTCAGTGTGGGTTTTGTGGCATCACTCTGGTTTTTCTCTGACTTAGAAGACGAGAACCTTGCTTCCCTGGGTCAGATGTGGAGCTTGGCTGTGCACACACTGGCAGAGCAGAAGGGAGCTCTGGCTGTGAGCAAGGCCCCCCGCACGTGGAGTTCCCAGCCTCTGGGATCTCATGCCCGGTGATGCGAGATGGCGCTGATGTAATATAGAGAGTGTGTGATGAATACAATGGGCTTGAATCAGCCTGAAACCACCCCAGTCTGTGAAAACAAAAAAAAAAACAAAAAAAACGGTTTTCCAGGAAACCAGTGCCTGGTGCCAAAAAGCTTGGGGCCTGCTGTTTACAGGGACTGTGTGAGGCCTGCTGGGCTCCCTTCAGGGTCCTTGGTGAACATACTGTTCACGATGCCGAGTGCCTTACGGAATAGCGGTCCTGGGTCATGGTGAGTCACTGTTTGCGGGGATCTCTCAGTGTGTTTGTTCACGATTCCCTTGAGGGCCAAGCCTTATGCAATATATCTCGTCCTGGGCTGCCTGTAATCCAGCCCTCGGGCCTGTCTCTCAGAGCGAACCTCAGATAAAAACAAGCAGCGTTTGTTCTGTTGGTCTGGCTCTGTCTCGGTGCGGGTCATCCTTGTGATTCTTTTAACGTTGTTTGCACGAACCCCATCAGCCTGAACGTGCCTTGGAACACAGGTGTGCGCACACACACACAGAATCCCAAATGGCTGCAGGTGTCACGGGCACCTGGGAACCTCACAGGAAGTGAGTCCGTCCTGGGTTAAGACAGGCTCCCTGCAGGCACGGTGCTTGAGCCCCACGAGCCGTTTCTGTCGGGGGAGACAGCCTCGTGGGCCCCCAGCTCTGCTTTCTGGAGGGCCACCTCCAGTCGGCAGTCTCTGAACACGGGATTCACCCCCTCCCCAGCCACACATGGCATGAGAGATGTCAGCTTCTAGAAACAGGAGTTAGGAAAGCCCTGAAAGGAAGAGATTGAGACCCTGAGACCCCACCCCCAGATGAGGGCTGCTGCCGCTGCCGAGTCGCTTCAGTCGTGTCCGACTCTGTGCGACCCCATAGACGGCAGCTCACCAGGCTCCCCCGTCCCTGGGACTCTCCAGGCAAGAACACTGGAATGGGCTGCCATTTCCTTCTCCAGTGCATGAAAGTGAAAAGTGGAAGTGAAGTTGCTCAGTGGTTCCCGACTCTTAGCCACCCCGTGGACTGCAGCCCACCAGGCTCCTCTGTCCATGGGATGAGGGCTAGGAAGTATTTTTTAATGATTAAATTATTGAAAGCAGGATTCGAATAAGGTGCTTAGTTTGCAACTGGACGCTATATCCTTTAGGTGTTCTGAGTTTTTCTAGCTCTTGAAAAGGTACTTTAAAGAGCACACCTGCAGTATAATTCAACTACTGCCTCCTTTTCTGCCTAAACTCTGACTCCTGTCACTGTCTCAAGCAGCTCAGAACAGCCAAACTGAACCTCGGGGCGCCCCTACTCCCCCCTCTGCCCTGCACCCTCTGCCTACGTCCCGTGTGTCCCGTGGGAGGCACACACGTGGGCAGATGCAGGGAGGGACCTCTGCTCTCCGGTGCCTCCGGCTTCCCTCCCGCACCGTGCGTGCGCGTGCGTGTTTACCTGCACTCGAGTGCCCTTGGTGGTGCCTGATCTCCGGTTCCCCGGGGGCACTCCCCGGTGTGGATGGCCCAGTAGTGGCTTTGAGGGATGGCTCGGTTTCCAGTTTGGGGTGATGGTGAACTCAGGTGCTGTGGATGTTCACGTCCAAGACCGTGGGTGGAGTCTCAGCAGGGGGTTGGGGGTCCTGGGGGTCGACGCCTCCAGGCCCTCCACCTGCAGGGTCACGGCCCCGCCTCTCCACCGACTCCCCAGCAGCGGGCCTTTGGATCTTGTTTCCCTGCTGTAATGGGTGTGTGGTGTCTCACTCTGGCTTCAATTTGCATTTCCCTGATAACTAATAGAGGCTTCCCAGGTGGCGCAAGGGTAAAGAATACACTTGCCACGCAGGAGATGCGAGTTCAACCCCTGGGTTGGGAAGATCCCCTGGAAAAGGAAATGGCAACCCACTCCATTCTTTGCAAGCCAAGTATTCTTGCCTGGAGAATTCCACAGACTGAGGAAGCTGGAGGGCTGTAGTCCGTGGGGCTGCAGAAGAGTCAGACACAACTTGGTGACCACACAGCAACAGCTAACAAGGCAGCGCGTCTCCTTGTGCTTCCTTGTTAGCCACGTGTCTCTTTTGGTGAAGTCTGTTAAAATCTTTTGCCCGTTTTCACTGGACTGTTTTCACATTATTGAGATTTGAGAATTCTTTACATATTCCAGATAAAACCCTTTGTCGAAAATGTGATTTGCAAGCATCTTCTGCGACTCTTAGCTTGTCTTCTTGTCCCCTTGAGAGGCTTTTTCACAGAGCAGAGGTTTGCGTGCTGACGCCGTCCTGTCTACCAGATGTTCTCTGTCGCTGCACACACCTGCCCTTGGCCAGCAGCACGTTGTCTTGACGGCTGTCAGTTTAGAGCACGTCTCCGTGTTGGGGTGAGACGTGCCCCACTACGCTCTTTTCCTTTTTCAAAGTTACTGTATTTTCTATTGACTACAGTTGACTTGGGTGATCGTATTAGCTTTAGCATAGCAATCCGACAGTGTCACAGGTTAAACTGCGTGCGACGTTGCTGTGCAGCGCTGGCGCTGCTGCCCGCTGCGTGGCCATCCTTGCAGCTTGTCTGCTTTGGGCCTCTTCACCCCCTCCCCGTCTCACCCTCCCCCTGGCGACCCCTGGCGACCCCCGGCAACTCCTGGCGACCCCTGGTTTGCTGTAGCTGAGTCTTTCTGTTCTGCTGTATGCTTTCATTCCTGTTATTTTTCAGATTCCAGATACGTGTGACGCATGAAGTACGTTGTTTTTCTAGGTCCCTCCGTGTTGTAAATGGCAAAATTTCATTCTTTTTTATGACCTGGTAATGTTGCATTTTATACGCACACACAGAGAGACACACACGCATGCATGCGTGCGTGCGCGCGCACACACACACAGACACACACACACCCCGGGTCGTCTCTATCCCTTCATCTGCTGATGGCCACCACACACACACACACACACACACACAGACACACACACAGACACACACGCACACACACATCCCGGGTCGTCTCTATCCCTTGATCTGCTGATGGCCACCACACACACACACACACAGACACAGACACACACAGACACAGACACACACCCCGGGTCGTCTCTATCCCTTGATCTGCTGATGGCCACCACACACACACACACACACACACACACACGCACACACACGCACGCACACACCCCGGGTCGTCTCTGTCCCTCCATCTACGTTGCTTTCATGCCTTGGCAGTTGTCAAGAATGCTGCTGTGAAGATTGGGGTACATGTATCGTTTTAAGTTAGTAGTTTTGTCTCTAACCGATACATACATGCCCGGGAGTGGGTTTCGTGGCTCACGCGATAGCTCTATTCTTGGTTTTTGAGGAACCTCCGTTCCATTTTCCTTGGTGACTTCACCACCTTTCATTCCCACCACCCGTGCAGGCAGGCTCCCTTTCTCCACGTCCTTGTCAGTGTTTCTGATCTGCAGGCGTTCTGGCGGTGGCCATTCAGCCGGCTGCGGGCGGTGCCGCCTTCTGGTTTGGACTCGCGCCCCCCTCGCGTCCGGGCCGCTGGGTCTCCTCGCGCGGCTGCCGTCCGTCTGGGTGTCTTTTTTGGAGAAATGTCTGTTCAGGTCTTCTGCTCATTTTTAAATCAGATTGGCCACTGCTTCAGTTCTGAGCTGTCTGAGCTGTTTATGTGTTCTGGAAACCGAGCCCTTCTCGCTTGCGTCGTTGGTGAATACTTTTTGCAGCTCCATAGGTGGGCCTTTGTTTTCCAGTGGTTTCCTTTGCTGTACAAAAGCTTTTACGTTTAGTCAGGCCCCAGTTTGTCTCTGCTTTCCTTTTTCTAAATCATTTCGACTGTCTTGGTTCCTTCACCTCTCCATATGCATTTAAAAGTCACTTACCTAGTAGTTATAAAAAGGTCTCACTGGGATTTCTTTGGAATTGCACCTGGGTGCAAAGCTTAGGCCTACTTTGGGGAGAATTAATGTCCACAAGCCGCTTCAGTCGCGTCCGACTCTGTGGGACCCCACAGACGGCAGCCCACCAGGCTCCCCCGCCCCTGGGGTTCTCCAGGCGAGAACACTGGAGTGGGGCCTGGCAGAGGTGGCGACGGCAGGCGGGGTCCTAACATGCAGACCCAGTGCTTATTTTACTACATTTAGGGATTTCTTTTTTTTTTTGTAATTGCAAGATGTTTTTACACATTGACTCCAGTTGCTCATTGCGCGTCTATAGAACTGCGGCTGCCTCCGTCTTGCTGAGCTCAGTAGTTCTTGGAGCTCGTTTCCGCGTTGCCCGCGTTCCTCGGGACCTCCCCCACAGCGACCCTGTTGTCTGCAGCAAGGGAGCTTCATTCCGTCCTCCCCTCCGCCCTGCCTCTCGTGCCCTTTGCCCTTTGCCCTGTGCAGGCCTTCAGAGCTGGGCTGAACGGCAGTGCTGCGGGGATGCGCTTGGCCGCGCTGCCACCCTTGGGGGAGAACATTCCATCTCGCCGTCCAGCGTGATGCTCGCTGGTGGCCTTTGGACACGCTCTCTATCAGCTGGAGGGAGTTCTCATCTATTCCTGGTTCACAGATTCAGCTCAGTCGTGTCCGGCTCTTTTCGACCCCGTGGACGGCAGCACACCAGGCCTCCCTGTCCATCACCAGTTCCCGGAGCTTGCTCAGACTCAACGTCCATCAAGTCAGCGATGCCGTCCAGCCATCTCGCCCTCTGTTGTCCCCTTCTCCTCCTGCTTTCAGTCTTTCCCAGCATCAGGGTTTTTTCCCAGTGAGTTAGTTCTTCACATGAGGTGGCCAAAGTATTGGAGTTTCAGCTTCAGCATCAGTCCCTCCAGTGAACAACCAGGGCTGATCTTCAGAATGGACTGGTTGGACCTCCTTGCAGTTCAAGGGACTCTCAAGAGTCTTCTCCAACACCACAGTTCAAAAGCATCAATTCTTCGGTGCTCAGCTTTCTTTATAGTCTAACTCTCACATCCACACATGACTACTGGAAAAACCATAGCCTTGACTAGACGGACCTTTGTTGGCAAACTAATGTCTCTGCTTTTTAATATGCTGTCTAGATTGGTCATAGCTTTTCTTCCAAAGAGCAAGCATCTTTTAATTTCATGGCTGCAGTCACCATCTGCAGTGATTTTGGAGCCCCCCCCCCCAAAAAAATAAAGTCTGTCACTGTTTCCACTGTTTCCCCATCTATTTGCCATGAAGAGATGGGACCAGATGCTAAGATCTTAGTTTTCTGAATGTTGAGCTTCAAGCCACTTTTTCACTCTCCTCTTTCACTTTCATCAAAAGGCTCTTTAGTTCTTTGCTTTCTGCCGTTAGGGTGGTGTCATCTGCATGTCTGAGGTTACTGATATTTCTCCCGGCAATCTTGATTCCAGCTTGTGCTTCCTGCAGCCCAGCGTTTCTCATGATGTACTCTGCATATAAGTTAAATAAGCAGGGTGACAGTATACAGCTTTGACGTACTCCTTTTCCAATTTTGAACCAGTCTACTGTTCCATGTCCAGGTCTAACTGCTGCTGCTTGACCTGAGTACATATTTCTCAGGAGGCAGGTCAGGTAGTCTGGTATACCCATCTCTTGAAGAATTTTCCAGAGTTTGTTGTGATCCACACAGTCAAAGGCTTTAGCATAGTCAGTAAAGCAGAAATAGATGTTTTTTCTGGAACTCTCTTGCTTTTCTATGATTCAGCAGATGTTGGCAGTTTGATCTCTGGTTCCTCTGTCTTTTCTTAATCCAGCTTGAACATCTGGAAGTTCACGGTTCATGTACTGTTGAAGCCTGGTTTGGAGGATTTTTGAGCATTACTTTACCAGCACGTGAGATGAGTGCAATTGTATGGTAGTTTGAGCATTCTTTGGCATTGCCTTTCTTTGGGATTGGAATGAAAACTGACCTTTTCCAGTCCCGTGGCCACTGCTGAGTTTTCCAGATTTGCTGGCATATTGGGTCTCCTTGTGATGATAGCAGCATCATCTTTCAGGATTTGGAATAGCTCAACTGGAACTCCATCACCTCCACTAGCTTTGTTCATAATGATGCTTTCTAAGGCCCACTTGACTTCACATTCCAGGATGCCTGGCTCTATGTGAGTGATCACACCACCGTGATTATCTGGGTCATGAAGCTCTTTTTTGTACAGTTCCTCTGTGTATTCTTCCCACCTCTTCTTAATATCTTCTGCTTCTGTTAGGTCCATACCATTTCTGTCCTTTATCGAGCCCGTCTTCGCATGAAATGTTCCCTTGGTATCTCTAATTTTCTTGAAGGGATCTCTAGTCTTTGCCATTCTGTTGTTTTCCTCTGTTTCTTTGCATTGATCACGCAGGCAGTCTTTCTTATCTCTCCTTGCCTGCAGTGCGGGAGAGCTGGGTTCCATCCCTGGGTCGGAAGATCCCCTGGAGAAGGAAATGGCACCCCGCTCCAGCGCTCTTGCCTGGAGAGTCCCAGGCACCGAGGAGCCTGGTGGGCTGCCGTCCACGGGGTCGGAGTCGGCCCATCCACGGGGCCGCGGAGTCGGCAGGACTGAGCGGTTTTTTCTCTCACTTTCTTCCGTGTTCCTAGAGCTTAACCAAGTCAGCCATCATGTCAGTCTTTCCAGAGAGCTGGTTTGGGCCTTATTTTTTCTATTTGTGTCTTTGTTTTGAGTCTCGCTGTTCTGCTTTGTTCTCCTTGTTTCCTGCCCTCTGACTGCGGGCTTGATTCGCTCTCGTCCTGGCGTCTTCAGGCGCGGCCCGACTGTGCCTGGAGAGCGCCTCTTCTCCATGCGGGCGCCTCTGCGGCCGCAGCCCCCGGGTCCTGACGCCACGCTCCCCATTTCGTTCCACATAGGCTGTGTCTCTTGTCCTTCCAGCCTCCTCTGTGTCCTGCTGCTGAGTCAGCAGTGTGTGCTTGAGTTTCCCGAGTAGCTGGTGTTTCCTGGTTGTCTTCCCGTAGCTGACTTCTAGCTCACTCCATTCTTGTCGGAGAACATAGAGCGTGTGATCCCGGTTCTTTAGCATGTGTGTGGAGCACTGCTTCTTTGCCCAGGATGTGGTCTGTCCTGGCGAACACTAACTCCTTTCTCTAGCTTTTTCCCTGGCCTCGCAGAGTCAGAGCAGCCCCCGTGGGTGGAGGGGCTGGGCTGGGGGCTGCGCGGGGGCCCTGCGTGGGAGGGGTGCTGCTGGGATCCCCGCCTCACTGCAGAGCCGAGGGCTGTCGGGGCGCACTGTGCCTCCACACTGGAGCACGCAGCTGGAGCGTTTGCTGCCTGGGGGAGGCCTTGTGTCCGTCTCCTGGTGCCTGTGGACGGGGTGGCTGCATCTCCGTGCAGACAGATGGAGCAGACGGGACCCTACAAAGGAGCGGGAGGGGCCCAGGTGAGCCCTGAGGGCAGGGTGCCTGGAATCCTGCAGCTGAGAGTGCATCCCTGGGGGCTCCCCGGTCTGTGTCTTTGCCGGCCCTCTGCCCTGCCCTGCCCATCTGTGGACCGTCTGCAGGGGGAGCTTGAGCTTGGTCAAACGGCCTCTGCGGCCTGGCTGGGCCTGGGCAGGGGCCCCAGGAGACGCGAAGCACGTCTCCAGGAGTGCCCAGGCTGCTGGGGTCAGAGCCGCGGTCCAGCAGGGGCCTGGGCCCTGCAGGGTGGGGCGTGGGGCACCCGGGCGCACAGCCGCTGCTGAGCCTGTCTGCCCTCTCAGGTTGTGCAGCCTGACCTTGAAGAAGCTAGTGGTCTTCAGGGAGCTGGAGAAGGAGCTTATCTCCGTGGTGATTGCCGTCAAGATGCAGGTGAGGGCTCCCTCGGACGCCACCCTGGGGCCCTGTGGGTGTGCTTGCTGCCTGGGGACCAGACGGGGCGCCCCCATGCAGACCCCGTCCCCGCCCTGGGGCCCTGTGGGTGTGCTTGCTGCCTGGGGACCAGATGGGCCCCCCCCCCATGCAGACCCCGTCCCCGCCCTGGGGCCCTGTGGGTGTGCTTGCTGCCTGGGGACCACACGGGGCCCCCCCATGCAGACCCTGTCCCCGCCCTGGGGCCCTGTGGGTGTGCTTGCTGCCTGGGGACCAGACGGGGCGCCCCCATGCAGACCCCGTCCCCGCCCTGGGGCCCTGTGGGTGTGCTTGCTGCCTGGGGACCAGACGGG
>SJYA01009214.1:25683-41475 GCA_006410615.1 Neotragus moschatus
GACCACCCCCTAGACCACCTCTGAGAGCCCTGCCAGCGCTTCCCCCACCCGCCCCCTAGACTGTCTGCAAGACCCCTGCCAGCCTCTTCCGCCTGCAGACCGCCTCCCTGCCCCAGCCCCATGGCGACTTCCGGGTTTTGTGTTGACTTTTCTTTGCGGGGGGTGGTGGCGAGGAGAATCAGGTTCTGTCATTATCTTTTTATTTATTTGGCCACGTCGAGTGGCTTCTGGGACCTCAGCTCCCCAGCCAGGGACTGACGTAGGCCCTCGGCACTGACAGCCAGAGTCCCGACCGCTGGGGAAATGGCTCAGGAACCAGGTCCGTTGAGTGTAATTTCCAGAGCGTGCGGGTTGCTGTTTTCACGCTTGTGGCTCCTTGGGCATGGACACAGGCTTGCCACCCCCACCTCCGCCCCGGCGGAGCACAGCCCGTGGCCCCGGCTTTTATAGCTGGGTATTAGTTGTGACCCTTGAGGAAGCACGCACAGCTGCTCTGTGCACGTGAGCGCGCCCCGGGGTCCCGGGGGCGGGCGAGGCCACCTGGGCCCAGAGTGCTGGGTGGGCACGGCGCCCTGGACCGCAGGCAGGGGCCCCACTGAACAGTCTTCCCAGATGGGCGGCCCCTCCTGAGCGCTTGACCAGGTGGCGCACGTCTGCCACCGGTGGCCGCTCTTGTGGCCGCGGCCCGGAGCCCCCGGGCTCAGGCGCGTGGCCCGTGGGTGCTGAGGGGCGAGGGTCACTGTGGCCCCTCCCCGCAGTACCCCCACTTCCTGAAGAGAGAAGGCAACAAGCTTCAGATCATGCTGCAGCGAAGAAAGAGGTACAAGAACCGAGCCATGCTGGGCTACAAGACGCTGGCGGCCGGCTCTGTCAACATGGCTGAGGTGAGGGCGGTGGCAGACGGCCTCCTGCACCTCCTGGCGGGCGGGTCGGCTGGGGGGCGTCCCTGCAGGCACCCCGCCTGCACTGGCTCCCTGAGCCTCCTGAGGCTGCCCGGGTGGGTGGTGGGCCTGGGGCGCTGCCCGCCCCCTTTATTAACGTGGCTTCTTCAGTGACGGTGATAGGAGGCACCGCTTTTCTCAAAACGAAAGAGCTGGCCGCCCCAGCTGAGTCCCCCAAATTAAAACAGAACCTGGTCCCTAAAACTCCAGCATCAGGCTGGATTTGGTCAAATGACCCCAAACACAGCTCCTAAAAGGCGGAGGCGCTGGTTCGCGGCCTTGTCAGGACGAGGCCCGTCCAGTGAACTGCTTGGGCGCCTGGGATCCTAGTGGGGGGCACAGGCCGGTGCCAGGCTCTGCGCAGGCTCTGATGCCCAGAAAGCGGTCTTCTTGATTCTCTCGTGATCAGAGCGGCTCCAGGGCTCCCCCGTCCTGTTGGGCCAAACCCAGGGGGCGTCCGCCCCCTGGCACCAGAGCTCTGTCTCGCGCAGGGGCCCGGCCTCCTTGGGCCCCCGGGGCCTGGTCCCTGGCGTTGAGTCCTGAGGCTCGGGCCCTGTCTTGGCCCCTGGGGCTTCACACACTGCCTGCTGCCACGCCGCTCCTCCTCAACGGCCTACGGTGCTCAGGGGCTGGGCCTGTCACTGACCGCCCCGCTTGATGGCAGGCCCCCTCGCGGCCCGGCCACTGGCCCCGTGTCCTCTTGTCCTCCCGCCCTGTGCACCCCCTGCCCCCCACGTTTGCCTGGCTGACCGCGGTCCCTCTGGTCACTGCCAAGAGGAAGGCCCAGCGGACCCCATGTGTGCCCCCCGGCACGGGCCAGCAGGGTCTCCAGAGCCGTGCCCCCGCAGGTGTTGCAGCAGCCGGCGGAGGGCGGGCAGGTGCTAAGCCTCTGCAGCATCAAGGAAGCCACGGTCAAGGTGGCCGAGATCTGGATCTTCTCGCTGTCCAGCCAGCCCATCGACCACGAGGACGGCGCCATGCAGACCGGCCCCAAGGCCAAGTCCGCCGGTGAGCGCCGCCGCTCTGCCACGGGTGCCGCCTCCCGGCTGTGAGCCTTCGGGCGCGAGGAGCTGGAGAGGGACGCGAGGCTCTGCAGGCAGCCCTCGAGCCGTGGGCGGCCCAGCCCTGCCCCCACACTCGGACCCAGCCCAAGCGAGTGGCGGGAAGCCGTGGTGCCCCCTCTGGTCTGGCACCATCTTGGGCTGTCTTCTGTCACAGCTGGGGTCACTGTCTCCCCTGAGATGGGGGTGGGCAGGCAGGGACGGGTCCAGCCGAAGATCCAGGACCCTGTGGTGGGCAGGAAGGGCCAGACCATGGTGGGGGGCACGTGGGGGTGAACCCTGTGAGGGGCAGGAAGACCACCAGGGGGCACGTGGGGGTGAACCCTGTGAGGGGCAGGAAGACCACCGGGGGCACGTGGGCGTGAACCCTGTGAGGGGCAGGAAGACCACCCGGGGCACGTGGGGGTGAACCTGTGAGGGGCAGGAAGCCACCGGGGGCACGTGGGGGTGAACCTGTGAGGGGCAGGAAGACCACCCGGGGCACGTGAGGGTGAACCTGTGAGGGGCAGGAAGCCACCGGGGGCACGTGGGGGTGAACCNAGAAAAGAAATGTCTCAAGACCCAGAGACTGGCACCAGGCCCCTCACCCACAGCATGCATTTTGAGAGGATGCTGACACAAAAAGCGAGTCATCCCAGGCCATAAAGTGATTGACATGAGTCTTGAGGAAAGGCTGGTTTCCAAGCAAATATATGGTCTTATTAACATAGCTTAAGACAGTATCTGCATGGGTAAAATACACTGGCTTGTCAAGTCGGTTCTG
Source organism: Neotragus moschatus (assembly GCA_006410615.1). Lineage (NCBI taxonomy): Eukaryota > Metazoa > Chordata > Mammalia > Artiodactyla > Bovidae > Neotragus > Neotragus moschatus. The sequence continues at coordinate 28,449 of SJYA01009214.1, forward strand.
AGTCTTAGGTGGAACTGACTTGAAGAAAGACAGAGTGTAGAGTAAATACGCGGTTCATTAACGTAACTTAAGGAAAACGTTTCCATGAGAAAAATGCATTAGTCAGCTCAAGGTTTGAGAAAAGTTACGTTCAGCTGGGACCAGGTGTCATCATGGCGACACAGAATTTTAAAAGAAACCTCCTTTTAAATTTGTACAGAGAAGGGAAAAAATCTGAGGCTTGTCGTCCATTTCCGCCTGCCGCTTAAGAGAGATAAAACATATCTGACACTTGCAGCCTATTTCCTCTGGAGACCCCTAGCCTTCCTGCCTGCTTCCCTCTCAGTTGGTCTAAACTGGGCTCTTCTTGGCTGAGCTGACATTAACTGGGCTGTACTGAGCTGGGCTGAATTGGGTTGAAATGGTTTTAACTGAGTTGACCTTGGCCAAGTTGGGTTGAGATGGGTTAAAATGGACTAATCTAGGCTGGGCTGGGCTGGGCTGGGTTGAATGTGGGTGACTAGGCTGGCACCCCACTCCGGTACTCTTACCTGGAAAACCCCATGGACGGAGGAGCCTGGTGGGCTGCAGTCCACGGGGTCGCTAAGAGTCAGACATGACTGAGCGNTGGGTTAAAATGGACTAATCTAGGCTGGGCTGGGCTGGGCTGGGTTGAATGTGGGTGACTAGGCTGGCACCCCACTCCGGTACTCTTACCTGGAAAACCCCATGGACGGAGGAGCCTGGTGGGCTGCAGTCCACGGGGTCGCTAAGAGTCAGACATGACTGAGCGACTTCACTTTGACTTTTCACTTTCATGCATTGGAGAAGGAAATGGCAACCCACTCCATTGTTCTTGCCTTGAGAATCCCAGGGACAGGGGAGCCTGGTGGGCTGCCGTCTATGGGGTCGCACAGAGTTGGACACGACTGAAGCGACTTAGCAGCAGCAGCAGGCTAGTGCCTGAGTTGACCTGGAGGCGTGGGTTGAGCAAGGATCACTCCCAGAGCCCTGCCATCCAGCCAGATAGCACCCCTTGTTTCCTGGGGGCACCAAGGGCCACACAGCCCCAGGGTGCGCCTCTGACTCTCCCCTCTGCCTTCACCTGCTGACAGGAAGGAGACTGTGAAAACGCAGGTGTAGCCCACGCCCTCTGTAGGGGCCATCCAGGGGGCAGCCCTGAAGGACTGATTTGTTACTGGGCTTCCAGCCTCAAAACCCTCGCAGTCCACAGAAGCCAACTGCTGGTTTAGGAGAACGGGTCGGGGGATTCGTCAGGGCGGGGGCGAGGGGGAGTGTGACTGAGACACTACCCAGGGAGTGGGAGCGGGACACAGAAGGCAGGCTTCCCCCTCCCCATCAGAGCCCCAGGACAGCCAAGCTAAGTCCCCACAGACTCAGCTTCGAGCCCAGGCTGCTGTCTCTGCTTAACCCACTCTCTGCTTCCCACAATCACCCACACCCTGGGGGAGGGCAAGCTGGGCCCACCACACAGAGGGCAGCTGAGGATCCTACAGTGCCCACAGCCTCAGCTGGTCAGTGGGAGAGCCCTGTGTCAGCCAGGACCCCCACCCGGGAGTGGCCTGACCCAGAGGCCCTGTCTGAAGAGCGTGTGTGGTCCCCACGCTCAGAGCCCTGAGGGGCATGCTCAGAAATGGCTCGCCTGGACTCAGGCGGGCACTGCTGGCTCCAGGGGCACCTCGTACAAGCTGTGTGACCCTGGGCCAGTCACTCGCTCTCTGTGTAAAGGAAAGGTGGGCATCGCCATGTGTTCCTGGGGCTGTCAGAGGTCCGGTCAGCAGAGGGCTGCTGTCTCACAGCGAACCCTGTGTTTCAGAGAGTGAAGCCAGCCCCAGCATCTTCCCACTGAGCCTTAGGAATGACGACCCAGCCGGGCAGGTGGTCATCGGCTGCCTGGTCCAGGGCTTCTTCCCGTCGGCACCCCTGAGCGTGACCTGGAACCAGAGTGGCGACAACGTGTCCGTCAGGAACTTCCCCGCCGTGCTGGCTGGGAGCCTGTACACCATGAGCAGCCAGCTGACCCTGCCGGCCAGCGTGTGCCCAAAAGACAAGTCCGTGACCTGCCAAGTGCAGCACCTCTCCACAGCCAGCAAGACCGTGGACGTGCCCTGCAAATGTGAAGGTCAGAGGGCAGGCTGGGGTGAGGCCCCATCCTCCTACCCCGACCCAGTGTGGACCAGAGGGGATTGAGCCCCTGGTGGGGGTGCCAGGAGGGGCCTTGGCTGGTGCTGGAGGCCAAGGGAGGCGTGCAGAGGGCTCACTGACCTCCCTCGCCTCTCTTTCAGTTCCATGTCCTGAGGAGTGTCTTCCATCAAACTGCAAGCCCAGCCTGACCCTGCAGCCACCAGCCCTCGAGGATCTGCTCCTGGGCTCCAACGCCAGCCTCACGTGCACGCTGAGTGGCCTGAAAAGCGCCGAGGGCGCCAGCTTCACCTGGAGCCCGACAGGTGGGAAGACCGCCTTCCAGGGGTCGCCCAAGCGTGACTCCTGCGGCTGCTACAGTGTGTCCAGCGTCCTGCCGGGCTGTGCTGATCCCTGGAACAGCGGACAGACTTTCTCCTGCTCTGCCACCCACCCCGAGTCTGAGAACACACTGACCACCACTATCAGGAAAGACACAGGTGGGCCTGGACCACCACATGGGCAGCTGGGCATTCTACACACAAGGCACCCCCCCAAGCCTGCCCCTCCCTCTCCAGCCCTGCCCACCCCTCACAGAGGGAGACTGAGGCACGGGGACCCAGGGCACAGGGGCACTCTCCTCGCTGTACAACCCCTGACCCCTGACCCACTCTCTTCCCTGCAGCGAACACGTTCCGGCCTCAGGTCCACCTGCTGCCGCCGCCGTCGGAGGAGCTGGCCCTCAATGAGCTGGTGACGCTGACGTGCCTGGTGCGGGGATTCAGCCCCAGGGACGTGCTGGTGCGCTGGCTGCAGGGCAATCAAGAGCTCCCCCGTGAGAAGTATCTGACCTGGGGCCCCCTGCCTGAGCCTGGCCAGAGCGTGGCCACCTTTGCCGTGACCAGCGTGCTACGCGTGGACGCCGAGGTCTGGAAGCAGGGAGATACCTTCTCCTGCATGGTGGGCCACGAGGCCCTGCCCCTGGCCTTCACCCAGAAGACCATCGACCGCCTGGCGGGTAAACCCACCTACGTGAACGTGTCCGTGGTCATGTCAGAGGTGGATGGGGTCTGCTACTGAGTGCCCCACCCCCAGCCCTTGAATAAACTCCATGCTCGCCTGAAGCAGCTCCGCGCTTCCCTGCGGCCGCCTGTCTGTCCGTGCTCCTCCTCGGGGTCTGCGCACACTGGGAGGGGGCAGGTCCCACGAGGAAAGCCACAGTGCCAACCCTCTCCAGGCCTCAGCGTCCCCTCAGCCTGGCGCTGGACATGCCTTCACGGCTATGCACGTGTGTGTGTGTGTGTGTGTGTGTGTNGGAGCGGGGGGCGGGGCCTGGGGCGGGGCCAAGGGGTGGGCGGGGTGTGGGGCGCCCGTAAGCCCAGCTCTGCGGCTTCTCCCGAGGTCCAGCCTCTTCCCTGCAAACAGTGTGAAGCTGGGCGGCCCCACACCATGGCCTGGCCTAGGGAGGAGGGCCTCCAGGGCATCAGCGTGCCAGTCCCAGGCTGAGGCCGCAGGCCTGGAGACAGCGGGCGAGGCCAGTCCCTGAGCAGAGGCCAGTCCCCGAGCAAGCCTGCTGCTTGGCCTGGACGTGCCAGTGTGAGGCTGGCCCCTGTCTCGGCTCTAGGCAGGCGGGCCAGGGCTCGGAAGGGTTGGAGACCCCTCCTCCAGAAGGGAGGTCCTGGTGGAGCGGAGGCCCGTCCCAGAGCACCCACCCCTGGTGCCCGCGCTCCCAGGCGAGCTCCCGGTGCTGAGCTGCCCTGTGTGCGCGGCTGTGGCCCCAGGGGAGGCCAGTGTGGAGGGAGGCCAAGGAAGCCCCAGTGCTGACCCCCGGCCCCAGAGCCTGCCAGCCCTGGCCAGGCCGGGAGGCCACGGGCTGGTTCCCGACCACTGAGTGAACCAGCTCTGGACCACAGTGTGTCCGGAGCTGCCAGGACAGCGTCCATGTGATCCTCGGGCCCAGGACCTGACGCCTGGCTTTTGTGGAGGGAGCCGAGGCCCCTTCTGCAGAGCTGGTGCCCGGAGCTGAGCCCTGTGGCCACGGCTGCGCTGGGGCAGATGGGCCCCTGCACCTGGGCCACTGCCCCGGTCCCCGGAGGCAGGGCGGGGCCTCATGCATGGAGGCTTCTGGAAGAGCCGTAGATCCCCCTCTGTCCCCGTGGTTGGCCCAGACCACCAGCCCATCTGTGGGCCCGCTTCCAAGTGTGAGCACAAATGTGGTTTCACTCTTTGAAAATGCCTCCTGCTGCTGAAGTGCGGGCAGCTGGAGGTTGCGGGTCTCGGCTGTCTGAGCCGCCCCGCCCGCCCCGCTGGGGAGCAGCCCTGAGTGCTCTGCCCGCCCCCCCTTGTCTTGCAGCAGCAGAACTTCAAGCAGAAAGTGGTGGCCCTGCTGCGGAGGTTCAGAGTCTCAGACGAGGTGAGGGGCGGTGCCCGCAGCCGTGGCCTGGCGGGAGGGGGCCACTCGGGTGCCGGTGGAGGCCCGGCTCTGAGTGGATCTCCAGATGGTGCTGTCTTTGGCTGGGAGTGTGGACGGTGGGGCCACCCTCAGGGCCACTTGGGTGCCAGCAGAGGCCCGGGCAGTGCATCCTGAGCGGTCGCTGGACAGACCTGGGGGACAGCAGGGCGTCGTCTTGGGGGGGCCACAGGCTTTATTTTTTAGGGGCATCATCTTGGGGGGCCCACAGGCTTTATTGTTTAGGGGCGTCATCTTGGGGGGCACGGGCTTTATTGTTTAGTGGCATCCTTTTGGGGGGGCACGGGCTTTATTGTTTAGGGGCGTCATCTTGGGGGGCACGGGCCTTATTGTTTAGGGGCATCATCTTGGGAGCCCACGGGCTTTATTGTTTAGTGGCGTCATCTTGGGGGGCACGGGCTTTATTGTTTACGGGCGTCATCTTGAGGGGGCACGGGCCTTATTGTTTAGGGGCGTCGTCTTGGGGGCCCACGGGCTTTATTGTTTAGTGGCATCCTTTTTGGGGGGCACGGGCTTTATTGTTTAGGGGCGTCATCTTGGGGGCCCACGGGCTTTATTGTTTAGGGGTGTCATCTTGGGGGCACGGGCTTTATTGTTTAGGGGTGTCGTCTTGGGGGGGACAACGGGCTTTTATATTTTTTAGGGTAGTCTGAGGTTCACAGAAAAGCTGAGTAGCTTCCACGTACCCTGTCACCACACACGGCCTCCCTGGTGTCAACCGTGTGCTTTAACATTTCTTTTCCCTTTTTTCTAATCTCCAAATGATGAATTTGTAGAACTTTGATAACCAGAAGAAAAATGCCTGGTTTTTCTTTAAATGTGATCAGAGGACAGTTTGTCCCCAGGCTCTGGACCCAGCCAGGGCGTGTGGCATGGAAGTGTCTGAGCCCCAAGGCCTTGTCGCCCCATGGGTCCCCGCAGTGAGAGGGGCTGCTGAGCTGTGAACGATGCCGGGATTCTTGGGTTCCTGAGGACAGGAATCCAGTGCAGGGCCAGTGACGAGGCTTGACCTCTCAGAGCGTTTGTGTGATAAAGATTTATTAAAGTATAAAAGAGAGAGAGACAGCTTCTGACGCAGACATCAGAAGGGGGCAGAAAGAGGGCCCCCCTGCTAGTCTTTAGGAAGAAGCTACATGCCTATCAGGAGGCTGTCAATCAGAGAAAAGAAATGTCTCAAGACCCAGAGACTGGCACCAGGCCCCTCACCCACAGCATGCATTTTGAGAGGACGCTGACACAAAAGGTGAGTCATCCCAGGCCATAAAGTGATTGACATGAGTCTTGAGGAAAGGGAGGCTTCCAAGTGAATACATGGTCTGGATAACATGGCCTGAGAGAGCGTCTGCATGGGTGAAATGTACTGGTTTGTCAAGTCTGCTCTGAGTCTTTGGTGGAACCAACTTGAAGATAGAACCTAGAGTAAATACATAGCTCATTAACGCAGCTTAAGAAAAGCGTTTCCGTGAGAAAAATGCCTTAGTCAGCTCAAGGTTTGAGAAAAGTTCAGGTGGACCCAGGTGTCGTCATGGCGACACAGAATTTTAAAGGAAAGCTTTTAAGCTGGTACAGAGGAGGGAAAACACCTGTGGCTTGTGGTCTGTTTCCGCCTGCCGCTGAAGAGAGAAAAACGTCTGACCCTCGCAGCCTGTTTCCCCCACGTGGAGACCCCGGCCTTCCTGCCTGTCGCCCTCCCGATGGCATGCGTGACGCGAGCGCGCGCCGTGCGCCTGCTGCCCGCAAGCAGCAGCCGTGTGTCCACACGCAGGGCGGCGCCGTCCCCTCGCGGCGGCTGCTCACGTGAGCCGCGGTCTTCCCCACATTGGCCTCCAGGTCCACACGATTCCTAGCAGACCTCCAGCTACCCTTTTGCAGAAACCAACCACCTAGTGCTGGAATTTAGCCGTAAATGCTAGGGACCCAGAATCAACGAGACAGTCGTTGAGGAAGAGCAGACTTGGAGGGCTCACACCGTCTGTCCTCAGAACTTAGCAAAAGCTGCCATCCTTAGCGGGCGAGTGAAGTGAGGTTAAGTCGTGCTATTAATGGTCAGTTGATTTCCAGGCAGACCATTCAATGGGGGCAAATATCCTTTTCAGCAGGGAGTGCTGGAACAGTGGGATGCCTGGCCACCCCCCACAGTGTGCACAAAAAACAACTCCAGGCGACTCAAAGGCCTAAACGTATGGGCTAAAACTGCAGACCTCTTAGAAGGAAACAGGAGTATTTGTGAGCTTGGATCAGGCGGTGGCTTTTCAGACATGACACCGAAAGCATGAGCAAACAAAGGGAAAACAAGCAAGCTGGGCTCCAGTTTAAGGTTCTGTGCCCCAAACAGCACCATCAAGAAAATGAAACGACCGCTCACGGGGTAAAGTACTTTGCACATCGTAGACCTGATAAGAGACGTGTAATCCAGAGCGCATAAAGAACACTTACAGCTCAGAACAGCGCAGTGAGAAAGCTGTCTGCTTTTAAAGCTGGGCAAAGGATCTGAGGAGATGCTCCTCCAAAGAAGAGACGCGAAGCAGCCGGCAAGCACACGAAGAGACGCCGCACGTCGCTAGCCGTCGGGGAGTGCAGCTCAGAACCGAGGGCCCCTCTCGATGGCCACTGGGCTGGCCGTCCCCAGGAACACGGAAGAGCGTGTTGGTGGGGATATGTGACCGTTGGAACACTCTCGTGCTGGAGGGAATATCCGTAGCGCCACCACTTTGCGAAAGAGGCTGAAAGGGTTAGACACCCTTGCTAGGCACAGTGCCTCGTGTTTCCTCGTGAGGAGGAGACGCGTCCACACAGGAGGACGCGTCCTGGCTTTACAGGAGCTTCCCTGTAGCCGCAGAACCTGGGAGCTTCGCCCTGTCCCCGCCGGCCGACGGCAGACACACTGTGAGCCGTCGTGAAGACCCACTAGTGAGGAGCTGGCTGTGGGCACGCACACACGCACCCTAACACACAGCGTTGTGCTAAGGAGGGGAGACTGCATGCCAGGGGATTCTGGCGCGTGCGCCCTCCTGGGAGAGNTCCTACAGTGCCCACAGCCTCAGCTGGTCAGTGAGAGAGCCCTGTGTCAGCCAGGACCCCCACCCGGGAGTGGCCTGACCCAGAGGCCCTGTCTGAAGAGCGTGTGTGGTCCCCACGCTCAGAGCCCTGAGGGGCATGCTCAGAAATGGCTCGCCTGGACTCAGGCGGGCACTGCTGGCTCCAGGGGCACCTCGTACAAGCTGTGTGACCCTGGGCCAGTCACTCGCTCTCTGTGTAAAGGAAAGGTGGGCATCGCCATGTGTTCCTGGGGCTGTCAGAGGTCCGGTCAGCAGAGGGCTGCTGTCTCACAGTGAACCCTGTGTTTCAGAGAGTGAAGCCAGCCCCAGCATCTTCCCACTGAGCCTTAGGAATGACGACCCAGCCGGGCAGGTGGTCATCGGCTGCCTGGTCCAGGGCTTCTTCCCGTCGGCACCCCTGAGCGTGACCTGGAACCAGAGTGGCGACAACGTGTCCGTCAGGAACTTCCCCGCCGTGCTGGCTGGGAGCCTGTACACCATGAGCAGCCAGCTGACCCTGCCGGCCAGCGTGTGCCCAAAAGACAAGTCCGTGACCTGCCAAGTGCAGCACCTCTCCACAGCCAGCAAGACCGTGGACGTGCCCTGCAAATGTGAAGGTCAGAGGGCAGGCTGGGGTGAGGCCCCATCCTCCTACCCCGACCCAGTGTGGACCAGAGGGGATTGAGCCCCTGGTGGGGGTGCCAGGAGGGGCCTTGGCTGGTGCTGGAGGCCAAGGGAGGCGTGCAGAGGGCTCACTGACCTCCCTCGCCTCTCTTTCAGTTCCATGTCCTGAGGAGTGTCTTCCATCAAACTGCAAGCCCAGCCTGACCCTGCAGCCACCAGCCCTCGAGGATCTGCTCCTGGGCTCCAACGCCAGCCTCACGTGCACGCTGAGTGGCCTGAAAAGCGCCGAGGGCGCCAGCTTCACCTGGAGCCCGACAGGTGGGAAGACCGCCTTCCAGGGGTCGCCCAAGCGTGACTCCTGCGGCTGCTACAGTGTGTCCAGCGTCCTGCCGGGCTGTGCTGATCCCTGGAACAGCGGACAGACTTTCTCCTGCTCTGCCACCCACCCCGAGTCTGAGAACACACTGACCACCACTATCAGGAAAGACACAGGTGGGCCTGGACCACCACATGGGCAGCTGGGCACTCTACACACAAGGCACCCCCCCAAGCCTGCCCCTCCCTCTCCAGCCCTGCCCACCCCTCACAGAGGGAGACTGAGGCACGGGGACCCAGGGCACAGGGGCACTCTCCTCGCTGTACAACCCCTGACCCCTGACCCACTCTCTTCCCTGCAGCGAACACGTTCCGGCCTCAGGTCCACCTGCTGCCGCCGCCGTCGGAAGAGCTGGCCCTCAATGAGCTGGTGACGCTGACGTGCCTGGTGCGGGGATTCAGCCCCAGGGACGTGCTGGTGCGCTGGCTGCAGGGCAATCAAGAGCTCCCCCGTGAGAAGTATCTGACCTGGGGCCCCCTGCCTGAGCCTGGCCAGAGCGTGGCCACCTTTGCCGTGACCAGCGTGCTACGCGTGGACGCCGAGGTCTGGAAGCAGGGAGATACCTTCTCCTGCATGGTGGGCCACGAGGCCCTGCCCCTGGCCTTCACCCAGAAGACCATCGACCGCCTGGCGGGTAAACCCACCTACGTGAACGTGTCCGTGGTCATGTCAGAGGTGGATGGGGTCTGCTACTGAGTGCCCCACCCCCAGCCCTTGAATAAACTCCATGCTCGCCTGAAGCAGCTCCGCGCTTCCCTGCGGCCGCCTGTCTGTCCGTGCTCCTCCTCGGGGTCTGCGCACACTGGGAGGGGGCAGGTCCCACGAGGAAAGCCACAATGCCAACCCTCTCCAGGCCTCAGCGTCCCCTCAGCCTGGCGCTGGACATGCCTTCACGGCTATGCACGTGTGTGTGTGTGTGTGTGTGTGTGCGCACATGGGTGTGAGCACAGCAGTGAGGGCTGAGCTAGGGCTGACCATGCGAAGCAGACACAGCCTGGAGGATACTGGGAGCAGGGGCCCCACGAAAGTGCCCACGGTGGGGAAGGGGTGACTTGGGCACTTGTAGTTCAGGAAGCTGCCTCTAGGGGCAGCCGGCAGGCACAAGCCAGTCAGAGCAGGGAGCCTACCGGCCAGGGGCTGGAAGAGGAGAGGCTCAGAGAGGGCTGGACGCCAGGGGCTCCACGCCACCCTCTGCACAGGAGAGCCCCTGACGGAACAGAAAGGACACAGCTCTCCCCACCCCACACCCCACCACTCTGCACGTGTACTCAGGGGTGCACACACACACATACACATGCTCTCATGTATGCACATGTTCTCTCACATGCAGACACACATGTGTGCTCTCATGTGTGCACATGTTCTCTCTCATGCAGACACACATGTGTGCTCTCACGTGTGCATGTTCTCTCTCACATGCACACACACGTGTGCTCTCATGTGTGCACATGTTCTCTCACACACACACTTGTGTGCTCTCATGTATGCACATGTTCTCTCTCACGCACACACATGCATGCTCTCATGTGTGCACATGTTCTCTCTCACGCAGACACACACGTGCTCTCATGTGTGCATATGTTCTCTCACACGCACACGCACACATGCTCTCATGTGTGCACATGTTCTCTCTCACACATGCACACATGCGTGCTATCATGTATGCAAATGTTCTCTCACACGCAGACACACATGTGCTCTCATGTGTGCACATGTTCTCTCACATGTGTGCACACACGTGTGCTCTCATGTATGCACATTTCTCTCTCACATGCACACACACGCGTGCTCTCATGTATGCATGTTCTCTCACATGCACACACACGTGTGCTCTCATGTGTGCACATTTCTCACTCACACACACACACACGTGCACGCACGCATGTGCACACCTTGAGCCCTGCAGGTGCAGGAAGTTGGCAGCCCAGACCCAGCTCCAGGAAGGCTAGGGGAGTCCCTACCCAAGTGCCCAGAAGTTCCCCAGGTCCAGCTCCACTGCCCCAGGCCCCTCCTGGCCTCAGCCCCCGCGGTGTGTCCAGCAGGGCACAGCTCAGGGGCCACTGCAGAAGCCCAGCACCTGCTCCCTGCTTGGCCCCCAGATTCAAATCTCCCATTCCTTCCTGACCCCAAGTGTGGCCCAAACCATGGACAGTATGGCGGGCAGAGGGAGGGGTCAGAAGAGAGCACCTCCACCCAGGGACCCTCGATAGCTTCTGCTTGGAGCTCTGGGCAGGAGGCGAGCCTGGGGAGATGGAGCCCAGGAGGACAGGCCATGACTGCTGTGGGGCACCTGCTCCATGGCCCCACAAGGGGGCAGCTGGGCCCCTGCTCTGGTCTAGACACCTTCTGGGCCCCCCTGGGGGACATGGCCTTCTGGCTGCCTCTCTCCTCCCAGGGGCAAGGTGGGCTGGAGCCCCCTGCCAATGCTGGCCATTGCCCCTCTCAAGGGCCAGTTCCCAGGGGCAATGTGTGAAGCAGTGGGGAAGTGCTGCCACAGAGAAGGTGGACCAGCTGCCAAGAGCCAGGACCTGACCACAGGAGGAGCTTCTAGAGAGATGAGGAGGAGGAGGAAGGGTCAACAGATGAGGGTGGAGCCAGCAGGCAGCACAGAGAGAACACACAGCGGGTGAAAGGGTGGGCAGACAGGTGGACAGGAGGATGGATGGATGGACAAATGGACCAACAGGTGGGTGGATGAGCGAATGGTCAGACAGATGGATGGGTGAACAGATGGACAAGTGGATGGACAGAGAGCTGGATGTATGGAGGCTGGATGGGTAGATGGGTGGATGGACAGGTCAGAGGGTGAATGAGTCGACAGGTGAATGGTTAGGCAGGTAGTGGACGGAAGCAGGGCTGGATGGATGACTGGATGGGTGACTGGATGGGTCAGCTATGACAAGCTGGTCCAGATCCCACTTAACAGGCAAGGCCAGGCCTGGGACCCCGAGCTGGGGCTTTCACCTGGGCCTTCCTTGTGTTCCTTGTAGCTCTATCAGCCATTTCCTGCGAGAGCAACAGAGCCCCTCGGTCTTGTCCACCCAGCCCTCGGCACACTGAGTGGCAGACCGAGGCCCGTATCCCAAGCTGGAGCACTCTGAGGGCGGGCATGGCTGGCCTTCCCTGGCCCCACCCAGGGCCCAGGCCAAGAAGGTCCAAGAGCAAGGGCTTGCTGAGGATGCGGGCAGGGCTGGGAGTCAGGAGACCGTGGCCTTTAACCCTCCTTGGGGCAGCAGAGCCATGCCCACCCTCCTGCCCTGCCCTGCCTGAGGTGTCCTGAGACCCCAGAGGCGGGAGTCCCGCGTGTGTCTTCAGAGCTACAGGGTCCTGGCCCCTTCCCTGGGTGTCTGCAGCCTCAGTTCTGAGACCGGGCACTGGCTGCCAGTGTCCCCTCCTGAGAGTCGGGGCAGGGGAGGGCGCTGGCCTGGCCCCGCCCATGCAGGCCCAGGCCTGGCAAAGCCTCTGTGTCTTACAGAACCTCAGCCTTGGCTGGTGCTGGACCTGATGCCGGGCAGCCCTGAGGAGGACAACCCGGAGGCCAGCCTGTGGCCCACGACCGTCACCCTGCTCACCCTCTTCCTGCTGAGCCTCTTCTACAGCACAGCGCTGACCGTGACGAGCATCCGGGCCACTCCAGACAGCCGGGAGGTCCCCCAGTACTGAGCAGGAGCCAGCCGGGCAGGTGGGCAAGGAGNCCCGGAGGCCAGCCTGTGGCCCACGACCGTCACCCTGCTCACCCTCTTCCTGCTGAGCCTCTTCTACAGCACAGCACTGACCGTGACGAGCATCCGGGCCACTCCAGACAGCCGGGAGGTCCCCCAGTACTGAGCAGGAGCCAGCCGGGCAGGTGGGCAAGGAGGCAGAGCCGTGGGCTGGGGGTGGTAGTGCCCAGCCTCACCAGAGCTTGACTGTCCCTCCCCAGTGGGGGACTGGCCTCAGAGGCGGATGGTGCCTGCACAGACACTAAGGACTTGTGCAGGCCAGGGGCAGACCCTATGTGCCCCTCCAGGGCAGGGCATCCACTTCCCTGGGTGTGGCCATCCCTGGACTCAGCCAGTGTACAGCAGGGAGGCCATGCTGGGGACAGGGCATTGGCAAGGACCCTGTCCCCCTCGGGAGCCCACCAGGCCCTGAACCCACTTGTGTTGGCAGGAAGGAAACTTGAGGAGCCTCCAGAGAGCCCAGCTGGATAACAGACGTCAGTCCTGGTCACAAGTCACAGGCCCACCCACAAAGGCCTTCCTTTCTGGTGCAATAAATTATCCCAAAGGCAGACGTTTTCAGACTCTGAATGAGGGGAGGGGAAGAAGACGGGCAGAGGCTCTGGAGACACAAATGCCTGCCTCATGGATGAAGGAGGGCCTCAGATGCATGGATGGATCATGAGCTGATTCTGCC
>SJYA01009215.1:0-14810 GCA_006410615.1 Neotragus moschatus
TACTGTCTGCCTGGCAGTTGTTTGGCTCAGGGTCCCTCTCTGGCCCTCCGTTTCCATTCATGTCAGATAGGGATAAAGCCTTTGTCACTCGTTGGGAGGAGGATGAATAAGTTCAGGCGCCTAATTTACGTCAAACCTGGCCCCAGGCCCATCCTGTGCTCTAGCAGAACGGAGTCCCCCACCTGATGGGCAGCGGGGCAGTCAGCTCCTGACCCGGCAGTTGCAAGATTTCTGGAAGAAGTCCCGGAACACCCTGGTACCCCAGCGGCTGCTCTTTGAGGTTACCAACGCCACCGTGGTTAAGGACCCGCCCTCCAAGTACGTGGTGAGTGAGGGTCCAGGACCCTGATCTATGAGTCCTAGAAGACCCTGGCTTAGAGAAAGTAGGGGAAACTTCAGCATCCTGGGTGACCTGGCTGTGTAGTTATAAATGGCTGCCCCATTTGACAGATGGGGAAACTGAGGCCAGAAAAGGGCTGTAACTTGAGCAGATCCTCAGGCAAATGAACCTGTCCTATCCCAGTTTTGAGACTAAGAACTACTGAGCATGTCTTCTGCCCCCCGGGCTTTTGCAAACTGTCACAAGATGCAAGATACATGGGGAAGAATATTATCTGAGTCAGACTTGAGACCAAGTTGGTATTGGTTGGAAAAATGGGTTTGGGATCCAGATCTTGATTCAGATCCCAGTTATTACCAGTTGTTTGACTTCAGGTGAGTTGTGAAACCTTGACTAACCCGTTTTCTCACCCGAACAATGGGGATAATGCAGGAGTTAAATGAGACAGTACACAGAAAGCCCTTAGCATTGTGCCTGGCATCTTGAAGTGCTCGATAAAATGGTAGTTCTGTTATTACTATTTTACTTTGGGTTGAAAATGTCAGGCATCTAGGGCCTGTTGTGGCCTCTTTGCAACCCAGAAGAGTCAGTTCTCCAGCACTCACACCTGTACAGATTAAGCTGGTCCACAGGACAGGATTTAGGGGACTGGTGCATTCGTGTGTCTTCAGTCATGTCTGACTCTTTGCAGCCCCATGGACCACAGCCCACCAGGCTCCTCTGTCCATAGGATTTTCCAGGCAAGGATACTGGAGTGGGTTGCCATTTCCTTCGCCAGGGGATTGGTGGATTGGGGTAAAGATCAGTCAGTGGTGGGGGGTTGCGGGGGTGTGGGCTGGTTTCCTGACTGGCGAGGAGGANAGCCCACCAGGCTCCTCTGTCCATAGGATTTTCCAGGCAAGGATACTGGAGTGGGTTGCCATTTCCTTCGCCAGGGGATTGGTGGATTGGGGTAAAGATCAGTCAGTGGTGGGGGGTTGCGGGGGTGTGGGCTGGTTTCCTGACTGGCGAGGAGGAACACAAGGAGGATGCGGGTGGCCTGGTCCTGAAACCCAGCCTAACCTGGCTGGTCGTGGCGGCAGCAGCTCCCTGCCTCTCACTTCCCTCCTCTTCCCTACCCTCCTCCATTTGTGACTCAGCAGGAAGGGGGCCTGGAGCCCTGTCCCACATCTGGACTTCTCCACCCCTTTCTGAGGCTCTCAGTGAAAAAAGGGCCACACCCACGGGGCAGCTCCAGTTTCACCTGGGATTGACTCTGATGATCGAATCTTGAGTGGCAGAAGTCCTGGCTGGGGGTCATGCAGAAGAAGGGGGCCCAAGGAGCAGCTGAGAGACAGGAAGTTGGGAACAGCTCTGGGAAGAGAATGACTAGATAGAGTCAAGCCTGGCCTGGGAGAATCCCAGGGAATCAGGAGCCTGGGGGTGGGTCACAAAGAGTCAGACACGACTGAGTGACTAGGCAACAAATCCTGCTTCAACATCTCCTGGAGGCTGAGCAGACTTTGGAATTAGGTCGGCCTAGGTTTGAGTCCCAGCTGGGCCATTTACCAGCTGTGTGACTTAGAGGAGGTCTTTAAGCCCTTTGCCTTCTCTGGGAGCCTGCTTCCTGAGCTGACAGAGGTGTGGGCGCCATCCTCGCAGTGGGGTGGTGATGGTGAAATAGTGGCTGTGGAGAGCCCGCTTGGTGTGGCGCAGGCTAGTGCTCAGTTAATGGTCCTCACTTTTACCTGTCACGCAGGACAGCAGAAGGATCAGGCAATGGCTCTAAAATGGGATTTTGTCCAAAAACTACCAATGAAAATAAAAGCTAGATGAGCATAAGGGGTCACTATAGATGAGGGCTTCCTAAAATGTGTTCTGCAGAAAATTGGTTCCCGGGAATTTTAATAACTGTCCCTTTAAAGAAAAAACAAAAGCTTTACAGTCAATATGTAATGTTTTAGGAATGCGGAGTTGACCTAGAGTAAAATAAGTTTCTTTATTGTTAAACTTTCTAATCCTGAATACTAGTCAGGCTGAATCTTCCAGAGTGAGCAGGAAAACCTGACTGAGCAGGGGTGGCTCCGATATTGGCAGTTTCACAGAACAGATTTGAGAGTAAAATCTGGGTTTGGTGTTAGTACACTTTTGACTTCTGTGTGTGTGTGTGTGTGTGTGTGTGTGTGTGTGCGCGTGTGTGCGCGCGCGCGCTGTTTGGTGTTAGTACACTTTTGACTTCTGTGTGTGTGTGTGTGTGTGTGCTCAGTTGCGACCGATTCTTTTTAACATCTAATGCTTGCTAACCCCCTTTTTAGACCTGTTAGCTCAGCATTATTATAGATTAAGGCATATTTGGGTTCTCAGACCTGGTGGAAAGCTTAGTGGTCACCTTGTTCAGCATTTCCCAAACCTCCATCTCCCTCACAATTTTTGTCCTACCTAAATGCTACTTTTACCATTTGGTGCTTATCATTTTTCTTCAAATAAACCTATTTTTAAAAAATAACTTTAAAAGACAACTTTACAAAACAACTGTATATGGGAAGCTTGACTAACTCACCATGAAGAGAAGATAACCATAAAAATAAAAGCAGTGAAACAAAGTCTGACTGGCTGCTGCTGCCTGGAGGTGGCGCTGACAGATTCTTTCTGCTCCTTTCTAAAAATGGAGCTGAGAAGTGTTGGAGAAGGGCTTTTGTGAACCAGAGAGCTTCTCAATTTGTAGTCAGAAAGATTCACAGAGAATGAGAGGGGGTATCACCTCCTGCCTCTATGCAGGTGTTATTCACTCCAGTACTTACCACCTAAACATCCTGGGGACCGACGTTTTGTTCCCGTCCCACACCTGAGTAAACTGAACTGGGCCAGCGCTCCATTCACTAGAGTGGAAGTGGACCCAAGAAGGGGACCACCCTGCTTGACTCCCATAGTGAAGGAGCATCTGACCCAAGGGTAGAACTTGGGTCCCAGTCCAGTGTGCTTTACACTGGTCACTATTGGGACTGTCTGAAGACCTGTGTTGAGGGTCTGGATGGGAATAACCTAGCCATGTGGAGCCATGTGTCCAGAATGGAACAGAGCTCCAAGCTGGTCCTAACGGTTGGCCTGGGGATGGGCCTGGGTTTCAACACACAGCTGGTTTTCCAGAGGGGCTGTCAAAAGAGCTCGCTTCCCAATGGGAGGGGCATCCCAGGTGGCACTAGTGGTAAAGAACCTGCCTGCCGAGGCAGGAGACATCAGACCTGGGTTCAGTCCCTGGGTAGGAAGATCCCTTGGAGGAGGGCATGGCAACCCACTGCAGTATTCTTGCCTGGGAATCCTATGGACAGTGGAGCCTGGTGGGCTATAGTCCATAGGGTCGCAGAGAGTCCGACACGACTGAAGCGACTTAGCACGCACTCCCTGGAAGGGGTGAGGGGGGCAGCCATCCAGGCGCTAAAGCTCATCTCTGTCTTTTTCTCCCTGTGCTGCCTTGGGCCTGGGTCATTTCAGACGAGCCTCAGGTAAGATGAGACTGAGCTCCCCGGCTGCGGCCCTGGCAGCTCCCACCCTCCAGGCTCGATCTCCAGGGTGAAGGGAAGGGTGGGGGAAGAGAATTGGAAGTGGGGGTGGGGGGTCAGGGAGGGAAGGGGCCCGGGGACCCTGACCTCCACCCTCCCTGCAGCTCTACACCCTCACCGTGATGGGCCCGGAGCCACCGGATAGCCAGCCGGCCCAGATCTCCCGCCGCTACTCGGACTTTGAGCGGTTGCACCGAAATCTGCAGCGGCAGTTCCGGGGCCCCATGGCTGGCGTCTCCTTCCCCCGCAAGCGCCTGCGCCAGAACTTTACCGCTGAGACGATCGCCCGCCGCAGCCGGGCCTTCGAGCAGTTTCTGGGCCACCTCCAGGCTGTGCCTGAGCTGCGCCACGCTGCAGACCTGCAGGACTTCTTCGTGCTGCCCGAGCTGCGGCGGGCGCAGAGCCTCACCTGTACCGGCCTCTACCGCGAGGCCCTGGCGCTCTGGGCCAACGCCTGGCAGCTACAGGCCCAGCTGGGCATCCCCTGTGGCCCAGACCGACGTCTGCTAACCCTGGCGGGGCTGGCCGTGTGCCACCAGGAACTGGAGGACGCCGGGGAGGCCCGGGCATGCTGTGAGAGGGCCCTGCAGCTGCTGGGGGCCGAGAGCCCGCACCCTCTGCTGGCCCCCTTTCTGGAGGCCCACGTGCGGCTCTCCTGGCGCCTGGGCCTGGACAAACGCCACTCTGAGGCCCGGCTCCAGGCCCTGCAGGAGGCAGGCCTGACTCCCACGCCACCCCCCAGTCTTAAAGAGTTACTCATCAAGGAGGTGCTGGGCTAGCGTCACCTAGATTTAAGGCCACTGTGGGAGAGGCGCCGGCCCCGGATGGAGGGTGGGCTGGGGGGCAGACGAGGACACAGACAGCTGCTGAGAGGCTCTCTGGGGTGCTGGGAACCCCAAGAAGGTCCACAGAGAATTTGCAGCAGACCAAGGAAACGTGTTGCTTCTGTTGAGCTGCACTCAGGACAAGCTGGGATGGTGCAGGGAGAAAGTCTGATGCTGCCTCTCCAGCTTATGAATACCTGGGGGCCGTTGTGACCCATGTCAGGGTCGATGGTCTGTCTTCCCACAGGCCAGCCTGGCTGAAGGGCCAGGGACTGTGGCCGTGGAGTCCTGGAGTTGATGGCTGGAGGGAGGGCTGTGATCCTGGCCCAGGGGCATTAAAGGGCAGCACTTCCCATGGTTTGAGTCTCTTTATTGGATTCTGGACAGAAGGCCCAGCCCTGGATGGTAATCCTGCCTCAGGAGTAGGGGGAGAAGGGAGAGCCTTGAAGCCCCAGCCCCAGCTGGCACCTCTGGCTACAGCTTGCTCGTTGAGTCCCAGGGCTTAACTCGGATCACACCCTCTTGGGCACAGGACACAGCCAAGACCCCATCCTGACGCCACAGCCGCCCATGAACCAGGCCCCGGGAGCTGCCTGCGGATGAAGAGAAGAGTCTCAATGGCATGTCTCCTGCTGCCCAGCCAAACGCACTCCTTGCAAAAGGTGCAATTCAACTTGGGCCACACCATGCCAGAGCTATGCTTGGTGGTGTGGTCATTCCCAATCTCTAACCACCCCTTTAGGAGCCTATTATGTAACTCCTCCCAAGGGAGCCCCACTTGATGATTTAAAAGCACTTTATGTATCTGCTGACTTCCTCGAAAAAAAAAAAAATCCCAAGGGGAGAAGTTCTGAGAACAGTCTGATTCAGTTGTTCAGCTAGGAGGATCTGCCCAACCTCTGGCCACTTGTGTAAGGAAACCCATCAGTTCCCTTTGTAATAAATCCGGCCCTCCAGGCCAGTCATTCATATTATAAAAACATTTTAAAAAATCTTCCACAATCACAGGGACAAAGGGGCTCAGGGGAGAGCATATGAAGCCATGAGGAGCCTAGGTGGCTGTTCCTGTGCTGTGATGCTGTTGGTTCTTGAGTCCCTCTTCCCTGAGTATAAAGAGTCCCTTAAGTTTTGTCCCTGTTTCACAAAACAAGGCTTCTCTTCATTTGAAATGCACTTCCTTGGAACGGAACCCAGGGCTCTGAGACCAGGCACTGATGAACAAGTCTGGGTTTCTTGCTTCACAATATAAGGAGGGTCCAAGCAGTGGGGCCCCTACACTGCTGAGGGCCCCAACCCCTAGCCAGGCTAACTGTCAGAATCACTTAGGGAATCTATAAAAACACTTTCCCGGACCTCATCCAAGCCCTGCAGTCCGAATCTTGGGGGTCAAATCTGGAATGTTTTGAGAGAGCTCTCTGAGAGGCGGAAGAACAGGCCCCCAGCTTTGGGTCCCTCTGCTCTGGTGCAACCCCATTTGTGCAGACAAGGAAACAGAGCGGAGATGGGGCTCGCCCAGGATGACACAGAGAATCCGAAGTGGTTCTGGACTAGCACTGAGCCTCAGATAAAGTGAATCATGTCCCCAGCATGTTACAGAAATGAGCTGAGCAGGCGTCCTGTCCTCAGGCCGCACCCTGTCACTTTGAAGACAAGGATGCCGCAGCCTGTGGAAGCAGGAGAGGAAGTGATCTGTGCGGCGCTCCACAGTAAGAGGAGCATCACCCAAGAAGGCAGGCTCCCTGCCCGCCCCAGCAAAGGCACCAAGGTCAGCACCCTCGTCCCCCATGACCCCAGTACTCACCGGCCCAGGGGCTCTCACACTCATACAGCATCCAGTGGTCAGCTCGGAAAGGGGCATGGAACCACATAGAGTGGTCCAGAGAGACCATGAAGTCCACCGTGTACTGCTGGTGGTGGGGCAGCAGTGCTGTGCCCAGAAAGGCAAAGTCCGAGATATAGGCCGCCACGCAGCAGTGCATCTTCATGTCGCCCTCACCTGCAACAGGTTCCAGTTCCATCAGCCCTGGGCTCCTAAGCTCTACAGCTCAGGACCTGCAGGGAGGTGGGGAGGAAGGGGCTTCCATGCACAGATGTGCAGACTCTTCACAAGGGCACCTGGCCCAAGGGGGTGTGTGCGTGTGTGTGATGGAGGGCAAGGGTGGGTGAGGACTGAAGTCCTCCCCCCATCTGCCACCTGGACCTTGAAAGTATCTTCTTCCAGTTTTCACAAAGGCACCTTATGCTTAGCAGGGAACCTGGAGAAGAATCTCGGCCAGGTGCCTTGCCTTCCCCAGGAAAGGCCCACATGAGGATTCCTGTCACTTCCCCATTCTACCCCTGCAAAAGGCTGAGCTCACTTCTCCATCACTCAGATAAGAAAATGGGCCCACAGTGTGGGAGGACCATGCCCAAGGCCATCCAGAGCAGAGGAGGTGCAGGTCTAGACCCCGGAAGAGAGTTTCCTTTCAGGCCATGGGGTCCGCTTACCAATGTAGCCCCGGGCTCGCACCCAGAACATCTGTTTGGGCTCCATTTTCTTCAGTTGGCATGGAGTGGATGGGTTTACCAGCTTGATCTCAATGGGCACCTCCTGGGCAGCAATTTGGTTCAGCCCCACTTGGCACTTCTGGAGCTTCGGGTCCCTGAAAGTAAAGGGGAGAGGGGTGGGGAGACCCCAGAATATGGGGAACCTGTCTGAGCTGCCTCTTCTGCCCCTGCTCGTTCCTCCACAGGAATTCCTGATATCCCCAGGCCTCCCCTCCCCTCCAGCGGGCAGGATAGGACAGTATCTGCATCCTTTCTTTGCCACCGAGGAGCCCTGTGGCCTGCTGCAAGTCAGTCGTCATCAGCCTTTTTCCCACCTGCAAAATGTGGGTGATGAGTCACCTCCCTCATAGTTAACACTGGGGAGGAGACAACATAATGCATGTGAAGCCAACACATCGCCCAGCCATGGGGCTACCCTGTAATGGGCCCAGCTCCAGGCAGTTCACATCCATGAGCTCATATGCTATCTTCCCTGCTCTCTGAGAAGTGGAGTAAACATAGAGGGTGCAGCCAGCCAGCTCAGGAAGTGCATGGGGGCGGGAGTTAGACCCAGGCAGTCTGGCTCCTCCTCGGTTCCTGCTCTTCACCGCTTCTCTATTCTAACCCTCAGGAAACAGGCTGCCCTACTTAGACTGACACGTAGGCTGAGCAACTGGGGACACTGTCTCCCAGGGCAAGGAGCCCATTTCCAGGGAAGCCCCTTCGCCACAGGGAACACCACCCCTCATGCCCCTAGCGCTCTTCCTCAGTATTTCATTTCCCTCCCTTTCCCCTTGAGCCCTGATGGAAACTTCTGTGGTGATGGAACGTTCTGGTCCACTGTGGTGGCCACTAGCCACATCAGGCTGCTGAGGGCTTGACATGTGGCCAGTGTGACCAAGGAACAGATCTGAATTAACTCTGTTTAATGTTAATAAACTCAACAAAGCCCCCTATGGTTAGTGGTTTCCTTATGGGAGAGACAGTTCTAGATTCAGGGACCTTTAAGAACAATGTCCTCTTTTCATTCTCAAAGTTTTTTATTTAATTTATTTTTGTCCATGGCATGTGGGATCTTAATTTCCCAAACAGGGACTGAACCCCAACCCCCCTGTAGTGAAAGTTAACCATTGGGCCGCCAGGGAGAAAAGAAGAGAAAGAAAGTGAAAGTTGCTCAGTCATGTCCAACTCTTTGCAATCTCATGGACTGTACAGTCCATTGAATTCTCCAGGCCAGAATACCGGAGCAGGTTGCTGTTTCCTTCTCCAAGGGATCTTCCCGACCCAGGGATTGAACCCAGGTCTCCTCAAATATTTTGGAGCTCTGACCACACACCAGGCTCCGTGTTTATTCCTCTCTGTCAAGAGTGGCATAACTATAATTTACTGGGCGCTCACCGAGCACCTTGTTATCACTTATCTCTGTCATCCTCACGGCAGCCTTACGAGGTAGGGATTCCGATGGATTTTATAACTGATCACAAGCTCAAAGTGGGAAAGCAACTTGCCAGACTCACACAGCGGGCAGTGACAGAGTCCAGATCTGAGCCCAGGCCTTTCCCAGGTCCGGATGCACGTTCGCGTCACACTGGGCTGACTCCCCTGCACGGGGCGAGGCAGTGGAGCCCTCCTCACCACTCAGCTGTGAAGCAGGCGGGGCAGAAACAACGACCCCCACTTTTCATATGAAGAAGCAGGGCTCTGAGAGGCTGGAGAGGGGCAAAGCTACACAGCAGGTGGGCACCAAGAGAGTGGAATCAGTAAGGAATCAGTAACCAAGGCAGGAATCAGTAACCGAGCAGGAACCTGTGGGCATCTCTGTCAAGTTTAAGATTAACTTCCATATTTGAACCTTTATTCCTCTTCTTGTTCAAAACGTGTTCTCCTCAAGACTGAAGAGTATCGAAAGAAAGGTGGGAACTGTAATTGAGCAGGGCGCTGTGGGGCCTTCCAGGGACAGGTCTTCATCCACTTCCTTGGCTTCCACTCCTCTCTGAGGTACCCAGGCAACCAGCATTTGATGCACTTTTCCTGAGTTGTTTTACAGCTGTGAAAACTCCCCACCAAACGGAAGATGTTAACTACTAAGGACCATGAGCACATAGCCCTGGGGCCTCCTGGAACCTAGGGACAGATGAGGTTCACCCCTGAGACACTGCCCTGTTACGTCAGCATCAGCCAATCAGAGAACTGCGCATGAGCGGATCACGTGCCCTGCAGCCCGCCCCACCCCTCCAGTCTAGCTTTTTTCTTCTTTTAATATTTATCTATTTACTTTTATTTGGCTGTGCTATGTCTTAGTTGTGGTAGGGGGGTTCTTTGATCTTTGCGGTACTCAGGATCTGTTCGTTGTTGTATGCGGGATCTAGTTCCCCAACCGGGGATTTAACCCAGGCTCCCTGCACTGGCAGCACAAAGTGTTACCACTGAACCACCAGGGAAGCCCCCAGCTTTTTTTTTTTTTAATTGGAGGATAACTGCTTTACAATGTCATGTTAGTTTCTGCTGTACAACAACGTGTATCTGATGGGGACAGAATTAAGGGACAAAACAAGTGATTAAATAGTGAATCCCACTAGGGGACTGTGGGCTTCCCTGGTAGCTCANTTTTTTTTTTTTAATTGGAGGATAACTGCTTTACAATGTCATGTTAGTTTCTGCTGTACAACAACGTGTATCTGATGGGGACAGAATTAAGGGACAAAACAAGTGATTAAATAGTGAATCCCACTAGGGGACTGTGGGCTTCCCTGGTAGCTCAGCTGGTAAAGAATCCGCCTGCAATGCAGGGGACCCTGGTTCGATTCCTGGGTCGGGAAGATCCCCTGGAGAAGGGATAGGCTACACACTCCAGTATTCTTGGGCTTCCCTGATGGCTCAGCTGGTAAAGAAAATCCCTGCACTGCAGAAGACTAGGGATCGATACCCGGGTGGGGAAGATCCCCTGGAGGCGGGCATGGCAACCGACTCCAGTATACTTACTTGGAGAATCCCATGGACAGAGGAGCCTGGCAGGCTACAGTCCATGAGGTTGCAAAGAGTCAGACATGACTGAGCTCCTAAGGGGTTGTTGAGTAGAAAAAGTACGGGAAACCCTGGTACGTTAATGATTACTCAAGAAAGCAGGTTTGTTTAGCCACAAAGCCATGCGGCAGAAGCACGAGACCTGCCCCCAAAACAACGAGACTCACACACTGCCCAGCGAGCTCAGTAAGTCAGTGATCCCGGGGACATACTCTGCACACATGAAACACAGTCATTTGTGGACCTAGTGTGACCACGCAGGGACAGGAAAATTTCCCTGCTCAAGCTGGAGAAGCTGATGTTGGAAGCATGACATCTACTCAAGAAAGACAAAGACGTTCTTCTCCCCACTTTTCCTTCGATTATAAAACTGTAGCCCAGTAAGTCCTCAGGGTGTGTGGCATGTCTCTCCCACCCACTCATAAGCCTCACAAGCATCTTCTTCTAATAAATCACTTATCACTTTGCCTCTTGCTGAATTATTTTCTGTGCTGAGCCATAAAGGACTATGGTGCCGAAGGTCTTCAGAGCCCCTGAAGTGACACGAAACAGTTTCAAATCAGCTGTAAGTATACCTATATTCCCTTCCTTCCACTCCCCCAATCCTGAGTCTAGCTTTTTAAAATGCTAGTTGGGACCCACTGAAGGAGCCCGTGACCCGCCAACAGGTGGCAACTGTGGTTTGAACACTGTCCTGGGGCCTCCAGATCGCTCACCTTAAGCATTGGTCAATGAAGTCCTCGTGGCTAAGCAGCTCCTCTGGCGGGGGCACAGCAGGCATGGAGAACTGGTGCTGCATGGGGCTGGGCTGGGCCTTCTGGAAGGAGGCCTGGCAGATAAAGATGGGACTGCCATGTTGCACAGCCTTCACGAAGCGCACAGAGAAGCTTGCCCCTGTCCGTGTCCGCTCCACCTGGTACAGCACCGGCACCTTCGGGTCCCCTGCAGCAGGCACAAGGCACACAGTGAGCCCAAGTGAGCCCTGTAGGCCTGCTCACCTAATGGTTCTCCATTTCTTTTCTGCTCAGTAGCTACTGACTGCGGCCTGCTGAGTCCCAGGTACTGGGGATACAGGGAGGAAACCTAGACCCTGTCATCAGGATGCTCCTGGTGCAGGCAGAGCTCCTGTCCATCAATAGCACAGGACAGAAGGAACACTGCCAGATTCCCTGCATTCAAAGCCTGGCTCTGCCACTCACCAGCTGCAGCCCTGCGACCTTGAGGAAATCACTTAACCTCTCTGAGCAGTTAACCCATCTGTGAAATGGGAACATCATAGTGTTCATACCTCTCAGGATTTCAATGAGGGTAAATTAGTACAGAGTTATAAGCTGTGTTCAGAATAATATCCAGCACACACAGTAAGTTCTCTGTGTTTAAATAAAATACTCTCAGCTTTTGTCCTGTTCCACCTGTGACTGGGATCTTGTCATGAGCCCAGTACCATTCTTCTAGGTCAGGGGTCAGGGGTCAGCAAATCTGGTCTGCTGCCTGTTTGCTTTCTTTAAAATAATTTTATCTATTTATTTTTGGCTGCACTGGGTCTTCATTGCTTTGTGAAGGTTTTCTCTAGCTGTTGCGAGCAGGGGCTCCTCTCTAGTTACAGTGCTCAGGCTTCTCACTGCGGTGACTTTTCTTGTTGCAGAGCACGGGCTCTAGGCACCTGGGCTTCATTGGTTGTAGCACTCAGGCTCAGTGGTTGCAGCGTGGTCTCAGTTGCTCCGCGGAACGTGGGATCTTCCAGAGCAGGAATTGAACCCATGTCCCCTGCCACAGCAGGTGGATCATTATCCATTGCACCACCAGGAAGTTCCTGCTGCCTGTTTTCCTTCTGTTTTTCTTTTCTACCTTCCTTTTTTTTTTTTTTTGAGAACAAGCAAAGGTTATCAAGGGAGTCAGCCACAATTACTTCCATTTGGCAGAGACCCAAATGCAGACAGAGGAGTGGGAAAGCTTTATAGTGGGGGAAAAAAAGGTTTCCGGTGTGCCCTGCTTGGAGACCGCTGGCAAGGGGAAGCTACAGGTAGGCTAACTATGTAATTGATGCAGGGCACATGTTTGGCTTTCCCTAGTTAGTCCTAAGTTGGAAAAGGGTAAAAAGTAAGGAAGCTCTCAGTTATTCACCAAGTCCTGGCCATTAGGGGCTGATCCTTACAGGGACTATGGTTTGGCTGCTAGAGATGGTGATCTGACATCCTCCAAGCCTGACTTGTAGATAGTAGGCTGGTTTCCTGTGCTAGTTGCTACCAGTTGTGGCTCAGAGTACTTTTTTTATATACAGTTTGGCCATTGTCTGATATTCATTCTCCCAAGAAAGGCCTGCTGTCAAGTCAGTTCCTTCATTCTTAATGCAAATGGAAGTCTCTAGGTCCTTCTCCTTTGGTATCTGCTCTGTCAATGCAAGAGGGGAAACACTGGCCCCAGGGTAAGGACTATCAACCCTCAACAATAGGCTGGGAAGGGTTTTTAGAGGGAGAGAGTCTTCCTGGTGTTCCTGAAGTCCTTTGGTCTGAGTCAGACGACCTTGGAGAACATCTAGGTGGTAAAACACCTTGGGGACGATTTTCAACTTTGAGATGCAAGAAGCAAGTCTAGAGAAGTGTTGTTTCCTCCACCTTGTCCAGGTGGGAAGCCCCTGCCAGGCACAGGGACTCATTCAACAGCCATAAACATGCCTGTAACACCTTGAAGCCCGGTAGGTTTGCTCAGGTCTGCTAGCCGGCAATGCTAAAGGACATTTTTATCAGAATGGGGGCTCCTCAAGGCCTTAGTGGAGTAGGAAGCGGCAACCCACTCTAGTATTCTTGCCTAGAGAATCCCATGGACAGGGGAACCTGGTGAGCTACCGTACATGGGGTCACAGAGAGTCAGACACAATTGAGCAAGAGAGCATGCATGCAAGGCCAAAGGCCACTGAGAAGGGTTTCCCAAGAGTCCAGAAACTGGAGATAGCTACATGCGCAGTCTGATTTCAGAGGGTGGGAAAGAGGCCTCCCTTCCCTGCCAAAAAAAGGTTTTCATCCAGTCCTTGGGCTGCAGCTAAAATGCAGTATTTTCCATCACTAGTGATTTACCTTTCAGTATGAATGAGTTCTTGGAGAAGACAATGGCAACCCACTCCAGTACTCGTGCCTGGAAAAATCCCATAGACGGAGGAGCCTGGTAGGCTGCAGTACATGGGGTTGCGAAGAGTCAGACACAAGGGAGCGACTTCACTTTCACTTTTCACTTTCATGCACTGGAGAAGGAAATGGCAACTCACTCCAGTGTTCTTGCCTGGAGAATCCCAGAAACAGGGGAGCCTGGTGGGCTGCCGTCTATGGGGTCGCACAGAGTCGGACATGACAAGCGACTTAGCAGCATCAGCATGAATGAGTTCTAGACCTGTTCTTTAAAATTTGTATTGGAACAGAGCAGGTAGGCTCTGCAGTATATTGAAGGAAGAGAGATAAAGAGTTATGGAGTTGAGTGCATTTGCTCCATTGACCTGAAACAGATAGCCAGATATTTCTCCAGCAAAGATATGTTTCTTCAGGATCAGCAGGGAATTGCAATTCGAGGTCTGCAACCACGGTGAACAGATACAAGTGCCCGCTCAGCAAGAGAAGGAGCCCACTTTTATAGAGGGGGAAAGGGGGGCTACAGCACAGTGTAATTGGGAGGGTCCTAGTTAGGAGCCTATGGTTTTTCATTGGCTGATTCCTTGCCAGAAATGAGTCTCTTTTTCCTCTTGGGCTCCATTGTCACAGGGCACGAAAGCGCCCTCTTCTGGCCTTCTAACACTCCTGAGTGGAGGTTTCCGTTGAATTTTTCAACAGTTAAACTAAACGCTGGACTGGAAGAAGCACAAGCTGGAATCAAGATTGCCGGGAGAAATATCAATAACCTCAGATATGCAGATGACACCACCCTTATGGCAGAAAGTGAAGAGGAACTAAAAAGCCTCTTGATGAAAGTGAAAGAGAGTGAAAAAGTTGGCTTAAAGCTCAACATTGAGAAAACGAAGATCATGGCATCCGGTCCCATCACTTCATGGCAAATAGATGGGGAAACAGTGGAAACAGTGTCAGACTTTATTTTTCTGGGCTCCAAAATCACTGCAGATGGTGAGTGCAGCCATGAAATTAAAAGACGCTTACTCCTTGGAAGAAAAGTTATGATCAACCTAGGTAGCATATTCAAAAGCAGAGACATTACTTTGCTGACTAAGGTCCGTCTAGTCAAGGCTATGGTTTTTCAGTGGTCATGTATGGATGTGAGAGTTGGACTGTGAAGAAGGCTGAGCGCCAAAGAATTGATGCTTTTGAACAGTGGTGTTGGAGAAGACTCTTGAGAGTCCCTTGGACTGCAAGGAGATCCAACCAGAGCATTCTGAAGATCAGCCCTGGGATTTCTTTGGAAGGAATGATGCTAAAGCTGAAACTCCAGTACTCTGGCCACCTCGTGCAAAGAGTTGACTCACTGGAAAAGACCCTGATGCTGGGAGGGATTGGGGGCATGAGGAGAAGGGGACGACAGAGGATGAGATGGCTGGATGGCATCACTGACTCAATGGAC
>SJYA01009217.1:0-15121 GCA_006410615.1 Neotragus moschatus
ACAGGGAGGCCTGGCGTGCTGTGATTCATGGGGTCACAAAGAGGCGGACACGACTGAGCAACTGAACTGAACTGATATATTAAAATACATTTGATACAGATATAATTTAGAAAACATAGGGGAGCGTCCACGACTTGACCTGACTTGAAAGCTGGAACGTGACGGGGGATGTGGTCACGTTTTCTCTTTCTCTCTCCTCTCAGGTGCACATTATCCAGCATTCCGTGTGTGTCGTTCCTCCGTCTTCTTGTTGTTAGTTTTATCACGTATGTGTGCATCTCCAAGTGACCTCTTGCGTAGCTTTGCTGGTGTTCCGAGCTCTATGAGAATGATATCCAGTGCACAGTCTCAGGTGCTTTGTTTTTATCACTCTTCTGTGTGCATCTAGGCTCTATCTGCATTGTTGCCGGTAGCTATGGCTCTGCTATTTTTCACTGCTTTACAATACTCCAATGGTGTGGTTCATTTATTCCTTATTTCTGTTCCCTCCTCTGCATTTTACTTGGCTTGCTGCTTGTGATGGATCAACTTAAAGACTTCCATGGTGGCCCAAATGGTAAAGCATCTGCCTACAATGCGGGACACCCGGGTTCAATCCCTGGGTCGGGAAGATCTCCTGGAGAAGGAAATGGCAACCCACTCCAGTATTCTTGCCTGGAAAATCCCATGGATGGAAGAGCCCAGTAGGCTACAGTCCACGGGGTCGCAAAGAGTCCAGACACGACTGAGCAACTTCACTTTCTGACTCACCGCTTGTGACGGATCAACTTTATAATGANCTCCTGGAGAAGGAAATGGCAACCCACTCCAGTATTCTTGCCTGGAAAATCCCATGGATGGAAGAGCCCAGTAGGCTACAGTCCACGGGGTCGCAAAGAGTCCAGACACGACTGAGCAACTTCACTTTCTGACTCACCGCTTGTGACGGATCAACTTTATAATGACAGCTTCTCAAAAAGTGTTGACTATCATCTGGAAAAAGGATATACTTTCTGCTATTTTCTGTTCACACATGCGGATTTTTTTCTTTCAAAATGCTCGCCACAATTTTCCACCACTTTTAAGTCTGCCGTTTTCTTGCTTATGTGGGCTCATCAGTAGCCTGTGAGCTCCATGAGGGTAGGATCTTGCTTAGAGGTCTCTTGTGACCC
Organism: Neotragus moschatus; assembly: GCA_006410615.1. Lineage (NCBI taxonomy): Eukaryota > Metazoa > Chordata > Mammalia > Artiodactyla > Bovidae > Neotragus > Neotragus moschatus. The sequence goes on from SJYA01009217.1 coordinate 1,152, forward strand.
TTCACCTCTCAACACAGTTCTTCTTGCAAATTATGAATGCATGTTGTTATTCCTAAAACAGGATAAATATTTTTTTTGGCAAGGAATTGAGGAGAACATATTCTCTGAAAAATGCAGCTGGCCTTCTACGCTGGAGGTAGAAATTCAGTATGCTTTACTCAAAGTAACTGGGTCCAAGATGCTAGGTAAATTTTCATTAAGGGCTCTGAGAAGGGGTGTGTGCAAATTCTAGTTCCTGGCCTTGAAAGAAATGGCTTTGCCCACTGTTCTCCGTTCACTTCTCGCCCCTGACAGGAATGTGGATGCGGCGGCAAGCAGTCTGGAGCCAGCAGACAAGGAAGTTGCCTTTGTGATGCAGGAGGAACAAGAAAGAAGGTGTCAGGGGAAAGACACTGCGGATTGCCACACCAGCCCCAGGCTCAGAGGAAAATGAACTGCCTTCCTTTCAGGCCAGTCATATCGGGTCTCTGCAAAGGCAGGCAGACCACCATGCTAATGGGTACAGTCCACTGGCTGGACACTGTTGGGAGGGAACCCTTGCTCACCCCGAAGAGGTACCCAAGCAGCAAGCAACTCTCTGACTCTCCCCTTTGCCTGCCGTCCCCAGAAAGTGATGAGTGGCCCCCAAAACAAGGGCCCCTCCCCTAAGCACAGCCTTCTTCCCTTTCTCCAAGTGTCCTCACTCTCCGATACTTTCATTATTGATAGCATTTTAAAGTTCTTTCTCCCCCCAGTTGCTTCCATTACAACCCGGATGATCGGAATTTATTTTTGGAGTACTGGAGGAGCTGAGAAGATAGAAATAAAAAGAAGCTAGAACAGCCCAGTTCTAAAGCCAGAATTCTATGACTTTACCCAGAAAGTTGTTTTGAATCTGTCCCAAGATACAGAATAGACAGTAAGAGAAGAGACCCAAGAGAATCTAGCATTTCTCAAATCTTTACAGACTGAAAATGTTTAAGGCAAATGTAAGCAGGCACCCTCCTCAACCAAAATGAAATCTTAATAAACCACCTGTGGCTATGTTAATGTGACTTCCTGGAGGATCCGCCAAAACAAACCGCTTGTGGAACATACACCAGAGAAACTAAAGGAAGTGACTTGTTGTAGGGGATCATTATTTATATACCAGGACAACGCTGAGGAACATCTGCCAAAAACAATAGTTTTAGAAGAGTTGGTCGGCGGCCGATCCATCTGACAATAATTAACCCGCAGGAGCCATTGTCTATTCAGGCCACTCCAGCCGATATAAAGAAGCCAGACCATTTTAGGAATATAACAAGATTTATTTTTCAGTTCCCTATAATGCCAGGGTTTGCCTACAGCTCATCTAATAATGGCATTGTCTCTTGGAGAAATAAAATATAATCAGAACAACAAATGGCAACCATGTTTTGAATACTTCCTTCGTCCCAGATAATAAGCCAAATGTTCTACACATATTATCTCATTATAATTTCATAATAAAACTATGATGTATGTAACATTCCCATTTCTATTTTGGGAGAATCAAGACTTGGAAAAGATAAACAACTTGCTGAAGGCCAGCTTACTAGCAAAACATAAATTCAGGATTCAAAACCAGTTCCATCTTTGTTCTTAATGGTTGTCAAGCTCACACACAATTTTTGCCACATCTGTGCAACAATTCTTATAAAGATGTGAAATCCTTTTCCTTCAATCAGCTCTCCTTTTTACTTAGCTAAATTTATTTAAATAAGAACGTTTTATGAAAACCATAAATGTTAAAGCGCCAAACATCACTGGTATTAAATAGACAACCTTGAATATATCACAACACAAACAGTAAAATGCTATTAATTTTTATATCGACAGCTACTGAAGGCCTCAGCCTGACGTGGGCTCTTGTTTTGTTTAAAAGAAGATTAACAAGCGATAAAGTGATGCTAATATTACACCGCCACCGCGAAGTCGCTTCAGTCGTGTCCGACTCTGTGCGACCCCATAGACGGCAGCCCCCCAGGCTCCCCCGTCCCTGGGATTCTCCAGGCAAGAACACTGGAGTGGGGTGCCATTTCCTTCTCCAGTGCATGAAAGTGAAAAGTGAAAGTGAAGTTGTTCAGTCATGTCCAACCCTCAGTGACCCCACAGACTGCAGCCTTCCAAGCTTCTCCATCCTTAGGATTTTCCAGGCAAGAGCGCTGGAGTGGGGTGCCATTGCCTTCTCCGAGTATTATGCTAGCACCTATTAACTGTTTGTGTTACTGGCACAACTTGTAGTAACTATTGGTACTAGTACCAATACTACAAGTACTTACTGGAAAGTAAGACTTTCTCCCCAACCCAAGCAGAAGAGCCTAAAAGGAATTCAAGGGGCCAACTGTTTCCACTAGGGTTGTCAGTGCTATTTAATGATGGGTGAAAGAAAGTGAAAGTGAAGTCGCTCAGTCATGTCTGACTCTTCACGACCCCATGGACTGTAGCCTACCAGGCTCCTCCCTCCATGGGATTCTCCAGGCAAGAGGACTGGAGTGGGGTNGCCTAAAAGGAATTCAAGGGGCCAACTGTTTCCACTAGGGTTGTCAGTGCTATTTAATGATGGGTGAAAGAAAGTGAAAGTGAAGTCGCTCAGTCATGTCTGACTCTTCACGACCCCATGGACTGTAGCCTACCAGGCTCCTCCCTCCATGGGATTCTCCAGGCAAGAGGACTGGAGTGGGGTGCCATTTTCCTTCTCCAGATGGGTGAAGATATCCCCAAACCAAACTGTCTTTTTTTTCCTTTTGAAAGAAATAATTTATTATGAATTTAAGGAGCAATAGATCACTTGGCAAAAAGCTGCTCCTTTCAGTGGCATCCTACATCGAAACCTAAACCAGTGTATATAGTCAGGGATACTAAGGAGCAATCCAGAAGCCTGACTCAGTAAAAACTTCACACCTTTAAGGACCTTGGAGGGGAGGTAGCATGGGGACCAAATATGGCTTCTGTCCAATCGCGCAACCTTTGAGCGCAAATCATTAAACACAGAGAGATAAACACGAAAGGGGAAGCGGATAGAAGCAGGAGGAAGAGCCCAGAGCTCAACCTGACTCCCTGCGCTAGGATGGGAGGCAGCAGGTGACCGAGGACCAGGACTGCGAGGGAAGTGCCGCCTCCACCGCTCAGCGGGAGAAGTTCCTCTCCCGCAACGTCCTCGTCTGTCAAGAGACGCTGAGAGCACCCCTTACTCACGGCGTTGAGAGGAGGAGGGACCGAGAACAGGCATGCCAGGTGCGTGATGAGGAGACTACCAATGGTGGCCCTGATGACGGCTTGATGCACAAAGGCCCAGCGTGCCCGGCTATGAAATAGGGTGAAACCAAGGCTGCCGGCTCACAGCGTGCCTACGGGCCTGACAGATAAGTGGGCTTCCGACGGGGCTTTGTGCTCCATATCTGAGCACTCTGATCGGGGGTACAAAGTCCAGGCCAGGATGAATCACGGATAAGCAACAGTTCTGTTTTCTGTGTAATTCACAAGCCAGAATTTCCAGTGAAACTTTGGAGCTCATCCTGCGTTTCCTCAGGACAGAAATATTCTTGAAACGGAAGAAACCGTAGACAGCTCTCATCGCCTTCTGGGTAATCACGTCTTTAAAGTAAACTCTTGAGGCTTATTATGAAACAAACTGCATCTTACCCGTGTCCTCAGAGAGAAGTGTTAGATGGATGGGTGTTGGAGCGAAAGCGTCCAAAAGCAGATCTTGTTTGAAAGGAAAGAATGTGCTTTCAATTTTTGATGGTATACAGCAGATTATTTTTATGCCCATTCCGGAGTCTTCCATGGGAACACATAATGGCTATCTGCTGCCACAGTGGTGAAGGAATTTTCCACTCTAATTACTGTGATCCTGTCTTATCTTCATGATATGCAGAGGGAAAAAGTGTTTACCTGGAATTAGCAACTTTTGACCCATCTTCTCCTGGGAGCTCAAGACTCCGCAATAGCATGCAGCCAACCTTTATGTGAACCCCTTCTCTGGGTGTGAAGCGCTGCGTTAGAATCTAGGATTGTAGCGGGTGGAAGGCATGGTTACAACTGGGATGACCTCTGGGGAAAGGGGCAGGAACCAGGCCTGGCAGTGATAGTCCACAGAAGTCAGGGTCTCAACAGGAAAGAGACGCACACTTCCACTGCGCCACTAAAGGGGCATTTAATAAAGGGGCTGTTTACACAGTGAGGCAGCATTTAAGGGAAGTAACAAAGTTCAGAACTGTGCCCCTGAAGCAACCCCAGGCAGGCCTGAAGGCAAAAGAATGAGGCAGAACCAGAAGCCAGCGGGGTGACTAAGGAGGGACACTGTGGGAGCCCGCAGCCTTTGGTAGAGGGACGCGGCAGGAGGGGAGGTGCGGGACTGGGTCCTCACGTCCCTTCTCCCCCACCCTTGATCGCACTTGATGCCCTTGTAGGGCAAGCGCGGAAGGAGACGGGAAGGCCAGGAGCCTATGGATGCGGGTCCCCGGCCAGCTTCCCAGGCGCCAAGCAAGGCAGCTGGTACAGGGTCTGGAGAAGCAAGTGAAAGACAGCCAGTGTGGGTGCGAGAGGACTGCGCGCTTCCCCTGTGCTATCGGGAGGCTGTAAAAAAGAGCCCACTCAGGGGAAGGAGGACAGGGGGAAGCGACGAGGGGGAAAGGAGAAAGAAGGGAGCAAGGGAAAGGCAGCAACAGGTCGGGAAGGACAAGTCAGCAGGCGACTAAACGCAGAGGAAGTGTGTCCTCGCAGAAAGCTCCGGGAACACCAAGAGCAGTCTCAACCTCAGGCCCGGGGAATCATGTCAAGTCCCTTGAAGGGGGGGTGTCGGAGTTGAGACCTGAAAAGCAGGTAGGAATCAGCCAGGTAGGAGAGTGGAGAATGGCATTTACCAAAGCCCCAGAGGGAACCAAGGTTCTTAGAGGTCAAAAGAAAGTTTGGGAAGAAGAGAGACGAGAGACTGCTGAAGCAAACGGAGAGACAGCCAAAGAGAGCCTGTCCGTGACAACGCGGAGCTCAGACATCATCCGCAAGAAGCGGGGAGAGCAGTGACAAGAGGGGATTGGCTTGTTCGTGTCTTTCCTCCAATTTCACTCCCAGAAACTGCATGTGATGCGTGCCAGTCTTCAGCAAGCACATCCCTGTCTGTCCCACACCTGACAGAAACTGCGTGAAGGAGATCAGTTTGTCTTTGTAATCCATGGCAAAGATTCAAAGAGCCAAAAAGAAAAAGAAGAAAACCCTAAACCAGGAGAGGCTCTTTTGGCCAGGTGAATGCTTCCAGGAGAAAGGAAATTGCTGATGCACCTGGTCACTAACCGCGGCACGCCTGAATAGAGACACCAGCATTTCGAAAGGCAATCTGACGCACCTTTGGCATTTAAGAAATAGAAGTCTTAAGTCTCAGTATCGTGAACCAAGCCCAGATTAATGACCTTTCAGACTACAGGCTCAAGGAATTAGAAATAGGTCAGCCTTGCAAAGAATTTTAAGAAATCGCTGAACCAGAGCAAATCAGACTTCTCCCTCATTCCACCCTCCCTTAAGAAAGCCACCCTCGCCGTCTCCTGGGAGCCTCTGATTTATCTGATCTCTCCATTCTGGGGAAGCAGTGGGTGAGCAGATACAGACTTCGAACAAAGATACTACCTCTGATGCAAAACATGGGACACACACAAACAGAAGCAGTGCTAACTCTCCATTGAGCTCATCCTTCACAGGCCACCAGTCCACAGGGGAGGGTGGCCTTTCGTTACTCAAGTGAGTGGCCTTTGCATATCTGCTTTTTTTCCCCACTGGATATGTTTATGCAATAAATGAATCATGCAATATAGTGATCTGACATAAAATCCCCAGGTCACTGCTTCTTCTTATCTTTGTCTTGGTAAAATTTTATTCTTAAATTACAAGTTTGGAAATTTTAAAAAAACTGTCTTATCACACCCTGGCACTGATAAACCCAGGCAAGATCCCCCAAATCCTAAAACAGACACGAACGTGACTTATTGGGTGAGTCTATATTCCATTCCAAGGACAGGAGGTCTCTGCTGATTTTACCTTTCTTCCCCTGGATCCCCTGATTTTGCTAAGATGCACACGTCAGCACTTACCTGATGCCATTTCTAATAAACAACAGTTACTCTCAAACTGCGTCCCAACCCACTGCCTCCATTATGCTGAGTGTTCGCCAACATTGAGGTTCACATTTCTGTGAAAGACTATTCCAGAGGGACTATGTCTTTGCCAGGGCTTCCCAGGTGACTCAGTGCTGAAGAGTCCACCTGCTGTGCAGGAAACCAAGGTTCTATCCCTGGGTTGGGAAGAGCCCCTCGAGAAGGGAATGGCAGCCCACTCCAGGATTCTTGCCTGGGAAATCCCAGGGACAGAGGAGCCTGGCGGGCTACAGTCCGTGGGGTCACAAAAGCGTCAGACAGTACTTAGTGATTAAATTAGCAACAACATCTTTGCCATGTTCAAGGTTCTATCCAGGACAGCTGCTCCCTCTGGGGGCAAATGTGGCTTCCTCTCCCTCTCCTCCCAAGCCTTGTCCTGGTGATGGGTGTTGGCCACAGCCTTCCCTTCATCGTCCTGACTGTGGTGTGGACACAGTCTGGGCCAATGATCTCCTCATATTCCCTGGCCATAGAGGCTGGTCCAGGAATGGCCCTGGGTCTAGAGCTAAAGCCAGTCAGAGAAGCAGGAATAAGACTCGAATAGTGAAAGTGCAGACTCAGTCACAGCCATGAATTTACTTATGCCTGAAACCAGTCTGCTCTATCCTTCTCCTGGTTTGGTTAAATAAGTCGATAAATGTTCCTCTTTGGTTTAAGATAGTTTCATTGTCTACAGCCTACAGGGAAGGAGTCTTGATGAATATATCATATACTTCATGCTTTTTAGAAAATACAGTTCTCAATCTTCTCTCCGTATCAAATATCTTTACCCACAGAATGCCTGCAGGATATCACAGGTCCCTGACACATCTCTGGAGAATACCAGGTAACTCATCTGCGGAGCGCTCTTCCACCAATCACATCGCAGATGAGCACGAGGGTTTGGCTCTGCCATTGGCAGGAGAAGAAGAAGAAAACGGGATGGCCTCAGCACCTCCCGACCCTATGAGCCGGACTCGATCATCCCTAGGTCGCTCAGTCGTGCCTGACTCTTGGAACCCCATGACTGTAGCCCTCCAGGCTCCTCTGTCCATGGGATTCTCAGGGGTCAAACCTGGGTCTCCTGCAGGCAGGAAGATTCTTTCCTGTCTGAGCCACCAGGGAAGTCCCATCAGAGGGATAAAGACGGGGCCTGCAAGACCCGTTCCTGAGGAAAGGTGTGAACACGCGGGCCCCGGGCCACTGCCTTCAGTCCTGAGGGCACGACATGGGACTGGTCCGCAGAGGCCGAGGCACAGAGCCCAGGGCCAGCCTCGCAGGCATGCAGCCCATGCAGCACCGCCCCGTCCCGCTTGATCGGGGCTCTACGGCTGCACTCCTGAAATCTGAACTATGTTTGCAGAGGAAGCCCCGCATTCTCACTCTGCACTGGAATTCACCCATGGCAGGGTCAGGGCTGACAGAACGCAGCACTTGGCATTCCAAGGGCCCTGAGGTGGTGGCTGGCACCCGAAGGGTGCCGTCAGTGGCGCGGCTGAGCACCTGCAGCCGGGGGTGTGACGAGCGAGGGGGAGACCAGCATGTCGGACGGCTGCTGCCGACTGCAGTGTGACCTCAAGGAAGGCGCTGATTGGACGGTTCTTAGAAAGCCCTGGAAACACTTGGGGACAGAGAGTGCACTCTGATCCTACGATCAACTTGGTGGGAGCTTTACAGATGAAGGAATAACGTAAACGCAACTCACGAGGGGCAGAATCCCTGCACTCGGACTGCCTGGGCCTCACTTCTGCTCTTTCATAGCTGTGTGACCTGCTTCAAACTACCTAGCCTCTCTGTGCCTCGATTTCCTCCTCTGCAAAATAAAACTAACAACTGTACCTATCACATCACGGCTTGTTAAAAAATCACACTAGACAATGTGCATAAAGCAAATAGCACAGGGTCTGGCACACTATATAAATCTTCAGTGAAAGGTGATTATTGCTGCCGCTAAGCGTAACTGGAGACTCAGCAATTGTGCCTCCTCGTTTGTGCGAAGCAATGTCCTAAACCAGTGAATCTCAACGTCTCAGGAAGCCTTTACACTCATAAAACTTGCTGAACTTCCCCAAGACCTTTTATTTATATGGCTTAAAGTGGTCAATGTTTATAATATCAATTAAGACCAGGGCAGGTTTTAATATGCATTTATGGATTCATGTTATAATAAGAAAAATAATAGCAAACCCATTACATGTTAACATAAATACCATATGCTTATAAAAATATAACAGTTGTTTTCTAGCAAGGAATATATAATGACGTGCACACTTCTGACGCCAGGTTGTCGAAACCAGCTACATTCTTATATCTTCTGCCTTCAGATCATGGTGATAATGTATTTCTGCTTGAAATAAGTATGTGAGGAAAATCCAGTCTTACACATATGTATCTAATGAGACGAGTATTGTTAAGATTTTCAGATGAGTATGGATATTCTCCTCTGCTGCTGCTGCTAAGTCGCTTCAGGCGTGTCCGACTCGGTGCGACCCCATAGACGGCAGCCGACCAGGCTCCCCGGTCCCCGGGATTCTCCAGGCAAGAACACTGGAGTGGGTTGCCATTTCCTTCTCCAATGCAGGAAAGTGAAGTCGCTCAGTCGTGTCCGACTCTTAGCGACCCCATGCACTGCAGCTCACCAGGCTCCTCTGCCCATGGGATTTTCCAGGCGAGAGGATTGGAGTGGGGTGCCATCGCCTTCTCCATTCTTCTCTGATATCACACCAAAACTCAACAAGCGACGGTTTCCTAAAGGTGCACTGCAGTGTGGAACCTGAAACCGTATCAATAAGCTTGGCGTGCCCTGCCACATCAATACCCATTTGGCCTGTCCTGCAATTTGAATGGACTTTTCACCCACCTGACAGCTCAGTTGGTAAGGAACCTGCCTGTGATGCAGGAGACCCCAGTTCAATTCCTAGGTTGGGAAGATCTGCTGGAGAAGGGACAGGCTACCCACTCCAGTGTTCTTGGGCTTCCCTTGTGGCTCAGCTGGTAAAGACTCTGCCTGCAGTGCAGGAGACCTGGGTTTGATCCCTGGGTTGGGAAGATGCCCTGGAGAAGGAAAAGGCTACCCACTCCAGTATTCTGGCCTGGAGAATCCCATGGACTGTATAGTCCACGAGGTCACAAAGAGTCGCACATGACTGAGCAACTTTCACTTTAACCCCACACATAATTTTACAACATGATACATCATCAGTCGTTTCGCAAATACCAACTTAATGAAATTGTAAAGATACTCCAGATGTCTGTGCATTTGATATCACCATCATTATCATCAGAANCGAGGTCACAAAGAGTCGCACATGACTGAGCAACTTTCACTTTAACCCCACACATAATTTTACAACATGATACATCATCAGTCGTTTCGCAAATACCAACTTAATGAAATTGTAAAGATACTCCAGATGTCTGTGCATTTGATATCACCATCATTATCATCAGAAAAATATTTAAGCAGAGAAAGCTGTTAAGCTCAGAAGGATGGATTCTAGTTTTCCAAAATTCTAATTTTTGCTTTTAAGAATTTTATCTTCAGTAACAAATACCGTTAGTTATTTTCTTTGAAAAAAATACTTTCTTCAAGGAACTGACATGGCTACTGCCATTCCCACCTGAACCACAGAAGTGTTCTTCCTCAGGGACAACCTTTGTTAACTCCTCATATACTCCAGTGTTCTTGCCTGGAGAATCCCAGGGACGGGGGAGCCTGGTGGGCTGCCATCTACGGGAGCCCACCCACAGATGAGTGGTGGGACACAACTCAGTCAGACACGCTGAAGCGACTTAGCGGTAGCAGCATACACCATAAGCAATTTATATACACTTCCTATCTCACCACAAGTAATATTAAAACTGCCAAGATTCACTAAAAATTAAAACCATTCTACTTCACCAAGGACACTTTTAGATCCAACTGGTGCTTTGTTTTCTTGCTTGCAAGTGTGTTGTGGCAGAGAAGACGGTGGCAGCCAAGACAGTGAAGCCGCACCCCTGCTCCAGACGAAGGCCCCAGCAGGTCTGCCTGCCACAGCTCACGTGCCATCCGTGAGAATGTCAGCTCAGTGAAGAAGGCAGAGGACTCTGAGTAGTATTATTGAAAGTCTTTTTGTGGACCCTAAGTCCTTGGGATCCTTAGGAGTTTCCAAGCCACACTGAAACANCAGACGAAGGCCCCAGCAGGTCTGCCTGCCACAGCTCACGTGCCATCCGTGAGAATGTCAGCTCAGTGAGGAAGGCAGAGGACTCTGAGTAGTAGTATTGAAAGTCTTTTTGTGGACCCTAAGTCCCTGGGATCCTTAGGAGTTTCCAAGCCACACTGAAACATTGAGAACTGCGGCTCTAAGCCATCCCCACAGACTCAGTGATAACAAGAACTCCATGACATGAGTGTTATTATTATCCCCACTTTACAAACAAGAAAACTGAGGCACAGCGAGCTTACTTAGGATCATACAGGCCCTGAGAGGAAGGAGTGGGACGCGGCCGGAGCGTGGGCTGCTAAGCTCTATGATGGAGAAAGGGTGTGGTTTCAGCTGCGTATCATTTCCAGCTTTTTGAGGCATGTGCTATAATCATGAGAAAAGTGGGGGAGACGGACATACAGTGAGACAGCAGGAGAATAAAGAGAAAGATCAGAAAGAGGAAGTTCTCTCTGACGAAAGATGGCCGTTTATCCATGAGATGAAGTCACCTCCCTAGAAATAGCGAGAACACAAGCTCATTTAAAGTTGCACTGACGTAAAATATAATTTAGATTATTTTTTAGAAAAACAGGTAACATAATAATGACGAATGTGAAGGAAAATCCTGGGATGATAAACTCAGGCCAGCGTCAGAGTTAGGGGAGAAGGTGCTTAGGGCAGAGCCGGGTTCTCCCTGAGCAGTACATTCCTTTTTCTTTAAAGGCAATTTATCAGGACTTATCCAAGCCTGTAGGAGCAATCCCTTAAGACCATCCAATTTCCTTTATTTCTAATTCCATACTTAGCAGAGCAGCCTTCTGATAATTAATTTGGTTTCTCAGGTAAGTCAATCCCGGGAAAGAGACTGGTTGAGTAATCGTGCCTGCTGTAAATGAATAAATTGCTGTGTGGATTTATCGACCCACTTCCCACGAGTTCAGTTTGCAAACACCACTTTTCCTAGGGTTCACTGACATTTGACTGTACACCTGCAATGCTATGTGACCAAAGTGACTCGGGCTGTTGTAAGACTTTGTAACACTGGGCACACTTGTAGCGGTCATCATCCCGAGTGTATATTAGAACACACTCACTTATTCCCAGGGCTGCTATATTGCAAAAGTACCAGCTGTGAGTGGAACTTCCTGGAATTGTGTGGTAAGTGACCTTACTTTCATTCCATCTTAAATATAATTTATCATATCAAAAATAAAGGGAAAGAATTCTTCTAGAAATCCCTGTTTAGCTCTAAGTTACTTATTTGACTTGCTGTTCACAGCAATGACTATGTATGGCAAAGGCTAATTGCCTCAGCATCCGTCCTCCAATTTTTCGTTTTCATTTTCGTAACAGAAGCCACTCCCCACCCTCCCAAGCTTTAGAAGACACAGAGATGCCTAGCTGCAGGCTCTTCTGTGCCTCTCACCACGGCCACGCTTTTAAGTCTGGTCATTCGGGTATGAGCAGGCATGACATGAGCGAACTTCCAGATTCGGATCCTTAGACAGAGGCAACTTGATTTATGTTACCCTCCCTCCTTCTTGCTTTGAGCTGGACGGGTTAGTCGAGGTCAGTGACGCAGACAAGGGTGATGCATCAGAGTCTGGGAGAGCAATGAGATGGAGGGAACCTGGGCCCCCAGAGGGCAGCATCACTGTGCCCCTCCCCCTGCACCACCCAGCTACTCTTACACTGTGGCCCGAGAGACGTAAANGTTACCCTCCTTCCTTCTTGCTTTGAGCTGGACGGGTTTAGCCGAGGTCAGTGATGCAGACAAGGGTGATGCATCAGAGTCTGGGAGAGCAATGAGATGGAGGGAACCTGGGCCCCCAGAGGGCAGCATCACTGTGCCCCTCCCCCTGCACCACCCAGCTACTCTTACACTGTGGCCCGAGAGACGTAAACGACTATGTTGTTAGAATCTGTTTTGAGGTCTCTCTATTATTACAGAGGCTTGTCCTAGACCCTAACTAACAGCAGGAATTGTAGGGAAGTGAGAGAAGCAATTAATTCATTTTTAAAATATAGTGACAATTGTGTGATAGCTAAATCAAACAGCATCCTTTCGACTGACGCTGTCTGGCCCTGTGCTCCTCTCTGACCTCATTTCCCCCGCATCACACTCTCAGCTACTCTTCTGTTGTGGCCGTTCAGTCCCCCAAGTCCCCGACTCCTTGTGGCCACGTGGGCTGCAGCACGCTAGACCTCCCTGTTCTTCACTATCCCCCAGAGCTTGCTCAGGCTCATGTCCATCGAGTCGGTGATGCCATCCAACCGTCTCATCCTCTGCCACCACCTTTCCCTCCTGCCCTCAGTCTTTCCCAGCATCAGGGTCTTTTCCAATGAGTCAGCTCTTCACATCAGGTGGCCAAGCTATTGGAGCTTCAGCTTCAGCATCAGTCCTTCCAATGAATATTCAGGACTGACCTCCTTTAGAATGGACTGGTTGGATCTCCTTGCAGTCCAAGGAACTCTCAAGAGTCTTCTCCAACACCACAGTTCAAAAGCATCAATTCTTCGGCGCTCAGCCTTCTTTATGGTCCAACTCTCACATCCACACACAATCACTCAGCTCCTCGGGCTCGTTGTTTTTCTCCATGTGAGGCATTCTCACACCTTAGGATATTTGCGTTTGCCTTTCCTTCACTGTAAATACCCTGCCTTCATAAAGCTTCATGGCGAATCCCGCCACCTCCTCCAGGCCTTTGCGCTCTGCAGCCTTCCCTGGTCACCCGTTTACAAGTCCCGTTGCGCCCCCTCCCCTACCTGGGCCAGCGTGTGCCCTGTTCCTTCCCCACCTCCCCTCTCACTTTCTTTATGGGATTTATGAGCATGCGATCCTGTATATCTTATTTCCTTATTGTCTTTCTTCTTTCATCACAAGGGGATGTATTTTTGTGTTTCGTTCACTGTAATAACCCTAGCATCCACAACCACGTAGAACTTAGCATGTACTTAATAAATACTTGCTGAATTAATAAATTAAGCATTTTAGTTATTTTTTCTTTGTATGTGTAGATTTTAAAATTATTTTCTGATCTCAGATATTCTAGTGGTCCTTCCAAGGTGTACCGGCCAGAGGCACTGAGAACAGATGCCCAGAGCGTGGACACGTGAATCGAGGGGGCGCCTCCTCTCCCAGCTCCCAGCCTGCAGACATAAACCCTCCCCTCTGCTAGCCCAAGGCAGCAGCCGCCATCTGAGCATTTCTCACACACCCTTGAATCCCCTTTGCATAACTGGGGGCTTGTGCCCCTCCCAGCTGGCTCTCAGCCAGTGCCGGACGGAAGGTGGAGGATAAATGACCAGTTTTCTTGGCACCAGCTGGGAGCAGCTCTGAGGCGTGATTTCCACTCCAGAGCTCCCCACAGGATCAGGCTGAGGCTCGCCCCTTGCTCGCTTGCTTTCCCCTCTCTCCCCTGCTCCCCCATCTCCTGAGACAATCCTTCTGGGAGCGCATGCTCAATAAACCCCATGCATGTCAATCCTCATCTCAGGTTCTGCTTCTGGGCAATCTGACCTAAGACGTCAACAGCAGCCTCGCCCCCCCATGAGCACCCAAGTTCCCGAAGACAAACACCACTGTGACCGCGGCTGGGGGCGACTGCACAATGCTCTGCCCAGTGCAAACGCCTGTCTGCAGGCGTGGCCA
>SJYA01009218.1:0-14476 GCA_006410615.1 Neotragus moschatus
GTGTCCTCTGCAGTGTTGACATGGATCTTGGTGTTCCTCTGGAGTCCCCAGAGGGGAGTCAGGCCTCGTATCCCATGGAAACAAGCACCTCCGCTTTCCTCCCAAGCACTCGAATCAGAGTCAGGCTTCCCATGAAGTTGTCATCAAAACATGTGGCTTTCCCTCGAAGTGACAAGGACTGTCACACGTGCCATCGAGGTATGAGTCGATACTCGGGTTGACAATCGAGGGAATGCAGGGCAATCAGGTTCATCTGAATGGGCCTGACACATTTGTGGCCTTTAGGAATGGTGGAGCAACCCAGGGCACATCTGTGGGTCTTTAGATGGTGGGACCACGCACGGAGTTCCTCTGGCCTTTCCTGTGGAGAGCGCCTCCTCCTGAGATGCGACTGGAACGCCAAGAATCCTTTCCCCTTTCTCGAAGAAGCAGGGAAAGGAACCTTCATCTCTGGCTGAGGAGACAATGAGGCTCCTCTTGAGTTTTTGCGGGGCCCTCGGGATTCCTCTTGAGTGGAGACAGGTTTTTTGGGGAACTTCTTGAGGTGTAGCAAGGGTGTGAAGGAAGCTTTCGAAGTCTTAGAGGTGTGTGATTCTGCTCGAGATGCCGCCTCGGAAAAAGGCCTCATTTCGCCTAGAGGGGAGAATCTCCTAGTTTTTCTCGAGTTGCGGCAGTCCCTCTCGAGTTACGACGGGGACCTCTGNCAGGTTTTTTGGGGAACTTCTTGAGGTGTAGCAAGGGTGTGAAGGAAGCTTTCGAAGTCTTAGAGGTGTGTGATTCTGCTCGAGATGCCGCCTCGGAAAAAGGCCTCATTTCGCCTAGAGGGGAGAATCTCCTAGTTTTTCTCGAGTTGCGGCAGTCCCTCTCGAGTTACGACGGGGACCTCTGGGATCCCCTCATCTGACCTCCACAAAATCCTGTCTCCATGGGAGTTGCCAGGGCCCTCTCGATATTGCTCTGAAGTCGGTGCCAGGAACTAAGTTCTCATCAGGAGCTGAGGCCGGAACCTGAGGTGTCCTCTGCAGTGCTGATATGGATCTTGGTGTTGCTTTGGAGTCCCCAGAGGGGAGTCAGGGCTAATCTCCAGTGAAGACACGCATTTCTGGTTTCTTACCGAGCAATCGAATCAGAGTCAGTCTTCCGTGAAGTTGACATAAAAATCTTTGGCTTTCACTGAAAGTGACAAGGACAGTCACACATGCCACCGAGGTGTGAGTCGATACTCGGGTTGACAGTGAAGGAAATGCAGGGAAATCAGGTTCATCTGATGGGGCCTGACACATTTGTGATCATTAGGAATGGTGGCACCACCCAGGGCTCATTTATGGTTCCCTAGGAATGGTGGCACCACCCAGGGAGTGCCTCTGGCCTTTCCCTGGAGATGCCACCTCGGAAAACACACCACCCCACTTAGACTTCGAAAGCTTCCTTCACACCGTTGCTACACCTCAAGAAGTTCCCTGAAACACCTGTCTCCACTCAAGAGGAATCCCCAGGGCCCCGCCAAAACTGAAGAGGAGCCTCATTGTCTCCTCCTCAGCCAGAAACGAAGGTTCCTTTCCCTGCTTTGTCGAGAAAGGGGAAAGGATACTCGGCGTTCCAGTCGCATCTCAGGAGGAGGCTCTATCCACAGGAAAGGCCAGTGGCACTCTCTGGGTGGTTCCACCATTCCTAAAGACCCACAAATGTTACCTGGGTGGTGCCANGGATCTTGGCCTACCTCTGAGGTCGTGAGAGGGGGGTCAGGCCTCATCTCCAGTGGAGACACACACCTCCTCTTTCCTCCCGAGCACTCGAATCAGAGTCAGGATTTCCGTGAAGTTGACATCAAAATCAGTGACTCTCCCTCGAAGGGACCAGGACTGTCACACATTCCCCAGAGGTGTGAGTCGATACTAGGGTTGACAATCGAGGGAATGCTGGGAAATCAGGTTCATGTGAAGGGGCCTGACACATTTATGATCTTTAGAAATGGTGGCACCACCCAGGGAACATTTGTGGGTCTTTAGGAATGGTGGCACAACCGTGAGCGTGCCTCTGGCCTTTCCTGTGAAAAGCGCCTCCTCATCAGATGCCACTGGAAAGTCGAGTATCCTTTCCCCTTTCTCGATGAAGCAGGGAAAGGACCTTCATTTTTGGCTGAGGAGGAAACAACGAGGCACCTCTTCACTTGTGAAGGGACCGTCGGGATTCCTCTTGAGTGTTGACAGGTGTTTCGGGGAACTTCTTGAGGTGTAGCAAGGGTGTGAAGGAAGCTTTCGAAGTCTAAGTGGGGTGGTGTGATTTCCTTCGAGATACTGTCTCGGAAGAAGGCATCATCTCGCCTGGAGGGGAGACTCTCCTTGTTTATCTCGAGTTGAGGCAGTCCTTCTCGAGTTACGATGGGGACCTCTGGGATCCCCTCGTTTGACGTCCACAAAATCCAGTCACCATGGGAGTTGCCAGGGTCCTATCGACTTTACTCTCAAGTCGCTGCCGAGACCTAAATTCTCGTGAGGAGCAGAGGCCAAAACGTGAGTTGTCCTCTGCAGTGCTGACATGTATCTTGGCGTCCCTCTGGAGTCCCCAGAGGGGAGTCAGGCCTCGTCTCCAGTGAAGACAAGCACTGCCGCTGTCCCCCCGAGCACTCGAATCAGAACAAGGCTTCCCGTGAAGTTGTCATCATAACGTATGGCTTTCCCTCGAAGGGACAAGGCCTGTCACATGTGCCACCGACGCGTGAGTCGATACTCGGAATGACAGTCGAGGGAATGCTGAGAAATCTGGATCATCTGAAGGGAGATGACACTTATGTGGTTTTTAGCAATGGTGGAACCATCAGGGAACATTTGTGGGTCTTTAGAACTGGTGGCACCACCCACAGATTGCCTCTATCCTTGACTGTGGAGTGCCCCTCCTCCTTAGATTCGACTGGAACGCCGAAAATCCGTTCTCCTTTTTGGACGAAGCAGGGAAAGGAACCTTCATTTCTGGCTGAGGAGGAGACAACGTGGCTCCTCTTCAGTTGTGGCGGGACCTTCGGAATTCCTCTTGAGTGGAGACAGGTGTTTCGGGGAACTTCTTGAGGTGTAGCAAGGGTGTGAAGGAAGCTTTCGAAGTCTAAGTGGGATGCTGTGATTTCCCTCGAGATGTCCCCACGGAAGAAGGCCTCATTTCGCCTGGAGTGGAGAATCTTCTAGGTTTTCTCGAGTTGGGGCAGTCCTTCTCGAGTTACGACTGGGACCTCTTGGATCCCCTCATTTGACCTTCACAAAGCCCAGTCTCCATGGGAGTTTCCAGGGGCCTCTTGATATTGCTCTCAAATCAGTGCCGGGTCCTAAATTCTCTTCAGGAGCTGAGGCTGGAACCTGAAGTGTCCT
The DNA here is from genome assembly GCA_006410615.1 of Neotragus moschatus. Classification (NCBI taxonomy): domain Eukaryota; kingdom Metazoa; phylum Chordata; class Mammalia; order Artiodactyla; family Bovidae; genus Neotragus; species Neotragus moschatus. The sequence goes on from SJYA01009218.1 coordinate 3,360, forward strand.
ATACAGTGATGACATGGATCTTGGCGTTCCTCTGGAGTTCCCAGAGGGGAGTCAGGCATAGTCTCCAGTGGAGACACGTACTTCCACTTTACTCCCGAGCACACGAATCAGAGTCAGGCTTCCCGTGAAGTTGTCATCAAAACCGTTGGCTTTCCCTCAAAGGGCCAAGGACTGTCACACGTGCCACCGAGGTGTGAGTCAATACTAGAAATGATAGTCGAGGGAATGCAGAGAAATCAGGTGCATCTGAAGGGGCCTGACAGATTTGTGGTCTTTAGGAATGGTGGAACCACCAGGGAACATTTGTGGATCTTTAGGATTGTGGCACCACCCAGGAATTGCCTCTGTCCTTGACTGTGTAGTGCGCCTCATCCATACATTCGACTGGAGTGACGTGAGTCCGTTCTCCTTTTTGGACGAAGCAGGGAAAGAACCTTCAGGTTTGGCTGAGGAGGAGACAACAAGGCCCCTCTTCAGTTGTGGCGGGACCATCGGGATTCTTCTTGAGTGGTGACAGGTGTTTCAGGGAACTTCTTGAGGTGTAGCAAGTGTGTGAAGGAAGCTTTCGAAGTCTAAGTGGGGTGGTGTGATTTCCCTCGAGATGCACCCTAGGAACAAGGCCTCATCTCGCCTGGAGGGGAGAATCTTCTAGGTTTTCTCAAGTTGAGGCAGTCCTTCTCGAGTTACCACATGGACCACTGGGATCCTTCGTTTGACCTCCACAAAGTCCAGTCTCCATGAGAGTTGCCAGGTGCCTCTCGACATTGCTCTCAGGTCAGTCCCGAGTACTAAATTATCATCAGGAGTTGATGCCTGAACCTGAGGTGTCCTCTGCAGTGTTGACATGAATCTTGGCGTTCCTCTGAGGTCCCGAGAGAGGGGTCAGGCCTCGTCTCCAGTGGAGACATGCACCTCCGCTTTCCTCCTGAACATTCGAATCAGAATCAGGCTTCTCGTGAAGTTGACATCAAAATCAGTGGCTTTAACTCGAGGTGACCATGACTGTCACACATGCCACCGAGGTGTGAGTCGATACTCGGGTTTACAGTCGAGGGAATGCAGGGAAATCAGGGTCATGTGAAGGGGCCTGACACATTTATGATCTTTAGGAATGGTGGCACCACCGAGGCAACATTTGTGGGTCTTTAGGAAAGGTGGCACAACCGAGAGCGTGCCTCTTGCCTTTCCTGTGGAGAGCGCCTCCTCATGAGATGCCTCTGGAACGTCGAGTATCCTTTCCCCTTTCTCGACGAAGCNAGGGGCCTGACACATTTATGATCTTTAGGAATGGTGGCACCACCGAGGCAACATTTGTGGGTCTTTAGGAAAGGTGGCACAACCGAGAGCGTGCCTCTTGCCTTTCCTGTGGAGAGCGCCTCCTCATGAGATGCCTCTGGAACGTCGAGTATCCTTTCCCCTTTCTCGACGAAGCAGGGAAAGAACCTTCATTTTTGACTGAGGAGGAGACAATGAGGCACCTCTTCAGTTGTGGCGGGACCGTCGGGATTCATCTTCATTGATGACAGGTGTTTTGGGGAACATCTTGAGGTCTAGTATGTACGTGAAGGAAGCCTTCGAAGTCTAAGTGGGGTGGTGTGATTTCCTTCGAGACACTGCCTCGGAAGAAGGCCTCATCTCGCCTGGAGGGGAGAATCTCCTAGTTTTTCTCGAGTTGAGGCAGTCCTTCTCGAGTTACTACGGGGACCTCTGGGATGCCCTCGTTTGACGTCCACAAAATCCAGTCACCATGGGAGTTGCCAGGGTCCTCTCGATTTTGCTCTCAAGTCGCTGCCGAGTCCTAAATTCTCTTCAGGAGCTGAGGCCGAAACCTGAGTTGTCCTCTGCAGTGCTGACATGGATCTTGGCATTCCTCTGGAGTTCCCAGAGGGGAGTCAGGCCTCCTCTCCAGTGGAGACAGGCACTTCCACTTTCCTCCCGAGCACTCGAATCAGAGTCAGTCTTCCCATGAAGTTGTAATCATAACTTATGGCTTTCCCTTGAAGCGACAAGGACTGTCACATGTGCCACCGACGTGTGAGTCGATACTCTGAATGACAGTCGAGGGAATGCAGAGAAATGAGGTTCATCTGAAGGGGGCTGACGCTTTTGTGGTCTTTAGGAATGGTGGAACAACCAGGGAACATTTGTGGGTCTTTAGGAATGGTGGCACCACACACGGATTGCCTCTGTCCTTGACTGTGGTGTGTGCCTCCTCCTTAGATGCGACTGAAACGCCGAGAATCCGTTCTCCATTTTTGACGAAGCAGGGAAAGGAACCTTCCTTTCTGGCTGAGGAAGAGATAACGAGGATCCTCTTCAGTTGTGGCGGGACCTTCGGAATTCCTCTTGAGTGGAGACAGGTGTTTCGGAGAATTTCTTGTGGTGTTGAAAGGGTGTGAAGGAAACTTGCGAAGTCTAACTGCGGGGATGTGATTTCCCTAGAGATGCCCCCTCGGAAGAAGGCCTCATCTCACCTGGAGGGGACAATCTTTTACGTTTTCTTGACTTGAGGTAGTCCTTCTCGAGTTACGACGTGGACTTCGGGATACCTTCGTTTGTCCTCCGCAAATTCCAGTCTCCATGGGAGTTGCCAAGGGCCTCTCGACATTGCTCTCAAATCAGTGCCATGTCCTAAATTCTCTTCAGGAGCTGAGGCCGGAACCTGAGGTGTCCTCTGTAGTGCTGACATCGATCTTGGCATTCCTCTGGAATCCCCAGAGGGGAGTCAGGCCTCGTCTCCAATGGAGTCACGCACTTTCCCTTTCCTCCCGAGCACTCGAATCAGAGTCATGATTCCCGTGAAGTTGTCATTAAAACCTGTGGCTTTCGCTCGAAGGGACAAGGAGTGTCACACGTGCCACCGAGGTGTGAGTCGATACTCAGAATGACAGTCGAGGGAATGCAGAGAAATCAGGTTCATCTGAAGGGGCCTTACACATTTGTGGCCTTTAGGAATGGTGGAACGACCAGGGAACATTTGTGGGTCTTTAGGATGGTGGCAACATCCAGGAATTGCCTCTGTCCCTGACTGTGGAGCACGCCTCCTCCTTAGATTCGCCTGAAACGCCGAGAATCCGTTCTCCTGTTTTGACGAAGCAGGGAAAGGAACCTTCATTTCTGACTGAGGAGGAGACAACGAGTCCTCTCTTCAGTTGTGGCAGGACCCTGGGAATTCCTCTTGAGTGGATACAGCTGTTTCGGGGAACTTGTTGAGGTGTAGCAAGGGTGTGAAGGAAGCTTTCGAAGTCTAAGTGGGGTGGTGTGATTTCCCTTGAGATGTCACTTCGGAAAAAGGGCTCATCTCGCCTGGAGGGGAGAATGATCCCGATTTTCTCCAGTTGCGGCAGTTGTGGCCTTTAGGAATGGTGGAACCACCAGGGAACATTTGTGGTTCTTTAGGAATGGTGGCTCCACCCACGGATTGCCTCTGTCCTTGGCTGTGGTGTATGCCTCCTCCTTAGATGTGACTGAATCGCCGAGAATCCGTTCCCCATTTTTGACGAAGCAGGGAAAGGAACCTTCATTTCTGGCTGAGGAGGAGACAATGAGGCTCCTCTTCAGTTGTGGCGGAACCCTCGGAATTCCTCTTGAGTGAAGACAGGTGTTTTGGGGAATTTCTTGAGGTGTAGCAATGGTGTCAATGAAGCTTTCGAAGTCTAAGTGGGGTGGTGTGATTTCCCTCGAGATGCCCCCTCCGAAGAAGGCCTCATCTCGCCTGGAGGGGAGAATCATCCAGGTTTTCTCGAGCTGCAGCAGTCCTTCTCGAGTTACGATGGGGACCTCTGGGATCCCCTCGTTTGACCTCCACAAAGTCCAGTCTCCATGGGAGTTGCCAGGGGCCTCTCGACATTGCTCTCAAATCAGTGCCGGGTCCTAAATTCTCTTCAGGAGCTGAGGCCGGAACCTGAGGTGTGCTATACAGTGCTGACATGGATCTTGGCGTTCCTCTGGAGTGCCCAGAGGGGAGTCAGATCTCGTCTCAAGTGGAGACACGCACTTCCACTTTCCTCACAAGCACTCGAATCAGAGTCCGGTTTCCCGTGAAGTTGTCATCAAAACTTGTGGCTTTCCCTCGAATGGACAAGGAGTGTCAAACGTGCCACCGAGGGGTGAGTCGATACTCAGAATGACAGTCGAGGGAATGCAGAGAAATCAGGTTCATCTGAAGGGTTCTGACACATTTGTGGTCGTTAGGAAAGGTGGAACCACCAGGGAATATTTGTGGGTCTAAAGGATGGTGACACCACCCAGGAATTTCGTCTGTCCTTGACTGTGGAGCGCGCCTCCTCCTTAGATTCGACTGGAACGCCGAGAATCCGTTCTCCTTTTTGGACAAAGCAGGGAAAAAACCTTCATTTCTGGCTGAGGAGGAGACAACGAGGCCCCCCTTCAGTTGTGGCAGGACCTTCGGAATTCCTCTTGAGTGGAGACAGGTGTTTTGGGGAACTTCTTGAGGTGTAGCAAGGGTGTGAAGGAAGCTTTCGAAGTCTAAGTGGGGTAGGGTCATTTTCCTGGAGATGCCCCCTCAGAAAAAGGGCTCATCATGCTTGGAGGTGAGAATCATGCAGGTTTTCTAGAGTTGGGGCAGTCCTTCTCGAGTTACGACTGGGACCTCTGGGATCCCCTCGTTTGACCTCCACAAAATCCATTCTCCATCGGAGTTGCCAGGAGCCTCTCGACTTTGCTCTCACATCGGTCCCAGGTCCTAAATTTTCATCAGGAGCAGAGACCGGAACCTGAGGTGTCCTCTGCAGTGCTGACATGGATCTTGGCGTTGCTCTGGGTCCCGAAAGGGGGGTCAGGCCTCGTCTCCAGTGGAGACACACACTGCCTCTGTCCTCCCGAGCACTCGAATCAGAGTCAGGCTTCCCCTGAAGTTGACATCAAAATCAGTGGATTTCCCTTAAAAGGACAAGGAGTAACACATGCCACCGAGGTGTGAGTCGATACTTGTGTTGACAGTCGAGGAAATCCAGGGAAATCAGGATCATGTGAAGGGTTCTGACACATTTATGGTCTTTATGAGTGGTGGCACAACCCAGGGAACATTTGTGGGTCTTTAGGAATGGTGGCACAACCATGAGCGTGCCTCTGGCCTTTCCTGTGCAGAGCGCCTCCTCATGAGATGCCACTGGAACGTCGAGTATCCTTTCCCCTTTTTCGACGAAGCAGGGAAAGAACGTTAATTTCTGGCTGAGGAGGAGACAAGGAGGCACCTCTTCAGTTGTGGCGGGACCGTCAGGATTCCTCTTGAGTGGTGACAGGTGTTTTGGGGAACTTCTTGAGGTGTAGCAAGGATGTGAAGGAAGCTGTCGAATTCTAAGTGGGGTGGTGTTATTTCCTTCAAGATACTGCCTCGGAAGAAAGCCGCATCTCGCCTTGAGTGGAGAATGTCCTAGTTTTTCTCGAGTTGAGCCAGTCCTTCTCGAGTTACGACAAGGACCTCTAGGATCCCCTCGTTTGACATCCACAAAATCCAGTCACCATGGGAATTGCCAGGATCCTAACAACTTTGCTATGAAGTCGCTGCCTAGTCCTAAATTCACATCAGGAGCTGAGGCCGAAATCTGAGTTGTCCTCTGCAGTGCTGGCATGGATCTTGGCCTTCCTCTGGAGTCCCCAGAGGGGAGTTAAGCCTCGTCTGCAGTGGAGACACACACTTCCGCTGGCCTCCCGAACACTCGAATCAGAATCAGGCTTCCCATGAAGTTGTCATCATAACTTATGTCTTTCCCTTGAAGCGACAAGGACTGTCACATGTGCCACCAAGGTATGAGTCGATACTCGGAATGACAGTCGTGGGAATGCAGAGAAATCTGGTTCATCTGAAGGGGCCTGACACTTTTGTCGTCTTTAGGAATGATGGAACCACCAGGGAACATTTTTGGGTCTTTAGGAATGGTGGAACCACCCACGGATATCATCTGTCCTTGACTGTGGTGTGTGCCTCCTCCTTAGATGTGACTGAAACGCTGAGAATCCGTTCCCCATTTTTGACGAAGCAGGGAAATGAACCTTCATTACTAGCTGAGGAGGAGACAACGAGGCTCCTCTTCAGTTGTGGCCGGACCCTCGGAATTCCTCTAGAGTGGACACAGGTGTTTCGGGGAACTTCTTGAGGTGTAGCAAGGGTGTGAAGGAAGCTTTCGAAGTCTAAGTGGGGTGGTGTGATTTCCCTCGAGATGAACCCTCGGAAAAAGGCCTCATCTCGCCTGGAGGGGACAATCTTCTAGGTTTTCTCGAGTTGGGGCAGTCCTTCTCGAGTTACCACATGGACCACTGGGACCCCGCGTTTGACCTCCACAAAGTCCAGTCTCCATGGGAGTTGTCAGGTGCCTCTCGAGATTGCTCTCAAGTCAGTCCCGGGTCCTAAATTATCATCAGGAGTTGATGCCTGAACCTGAGTTGTCCTCTGCAGTGTTGACATGAATCTTGGCATTCCTCTGAGGTCCCGAGAGGGGGTTCAGGCTTCATCTCCAGTGGAGACACCACTGCCACTGTCCTCCCAAGCACTCGAATCAGAGTCAGGCTTCCCCTGAAGTTGTCAACACAACTTGTGGCTTTCCCTCGAAGTGACAAGGAGTGTCACACATGCCACCAAGGTGTGAGTCGATACTCGGAATGTCAGTCGAGGGAATGCAGAGAAATGAGGTTCATCTGAAGAAGCATGAAACATTTGTGGTCTTTAGAAATGGTGGAACCACCAGGGAACATTTGTGGGTCTTTAGAATGGTGACACCACCCAGGAATTGCCTCTGTCCTTGACTGTGGAGCGCCTCCTCCTTAGATTCGACTGGAACGCCGAGAATCCGTTCTCCTTTTTTGACGAAGCAGGGAAAGGAACCTTCATTTCTGACTGAGGAGGAGACAATGAGGCCCCTCTTCAGTTGTGGCAGAACCCTCGGAATTCTCCTTGAGTGGAGACAGCTGTTTTCAGGAACTTCTTGAGGTGTAGCAAGGGTGTGAAGGAATCTTTCGAAGTCTAAGTTGGGTGCTATGATTTCCCTTGAGATGCCACCTCGTAAAAAGGGCTCATCTCGCCTGGAGGGGAGAATCATCCAGGTTTTCTCGAGTTGCGGAAGTCCTTCTCGAGTTACGATGGGGACCTCTGGGATCCCCTCGTTTGACCTCTACAAAGTCCAGTCTCCATGGGAGTTGCCAGGGGCTTCTCGACATTGCTCTCAAACCAGTGCCGGTTCCTAAATTCTCTTCAGGATCTGAGGCCGGAACCTGAGGTGTGCTATACAGTGCTGACATGGATCTTGGCGTTCCTCTGGAGTCCCCAGTGGGGAGTCAGGCCTCGTCTCCAGTGGAGACATGCACTTCCATTTTCCTCCCGAGCACTCGAATCAGAGTCAGACTTCCCGTGAAGTTGTCATCAAAACCTGTGGCTTTCCCTCGAAGGGACAAGGTGTGTCACACGTGCCACTGAGGTGAGAGTCTATGCTGGGAATGACAGTCGAGTAAATGCAGAGAAATCAGGTTCATCTGAAGGGGCCTAACACATTTGTGGTCTTTAGGAATCGTGGAACCACCAGGGAACATTTGTGGGTCTTTAGGATGCTGGCATCACCCAGGAATTGCCTCTGTCCTTGACTGTGGAGCACGCCTCCTCCTTAGATTCGACAAGAACGCTGAGAATCTGTTCACCATTTTTGATGAAGCAGGGAAAGAAACCTTCATTTCTGGCTGAGGAGGAGACAACGAGGCCCCTCTTCAGTTGTGGCAGGACCCTCGGAATTCCTCTTGATTGGAGACAGGTGTTTCTGGGATCTTCTTGAGGTGTAGCAAGGGTGTGAAGGAAGCTTTCGAAGTCTAAGTGGGGGGTGTGATTTCCCTCGCGATGCCACCTCGGAAAAAGGGCTCATATCCCCTGGATGGGAGAATCATCCAGGTTTTCTCGTGTTGGGGCTGTCCTTCTCGAGTTACGACGGGGACCTCTGGGATCCCCTCGTTTGACCTTCACAAAAATCCAGTCTCCATGGGAGTTGCCACGGGCCTCTCGACATTCCTCTGAAATTGGTGCTGGGCCCTAAATTATCTTCAGGTGCTGAGGCCAGAACCTCAGATGTCCTCTGCAGTGCTGACATGAATCTTGGCATTCCTCTGAGGTCCTGAGAAGGGGGTAAGGCCTCGTCTCCAGTGGAGACACGCTCCTCCGCTTTTCTTCTAAGCACTCGAATCAAAGTTAGGCTTCCCGTGAAGTTGACATCAAAATCAGTGGCTTTCCCTCGAAGGGACAAGGACTGTCATACATGCAACTTATGTGTGAGTCGATAATCGGGTTGACCGTCGAGTGAATACAGGGAAATCAGGTTCATGTGAAGGGGCCTGACACATTTATGGTCTTTAGGAATCGTGGCACCACCCATGGAATTTTTGTGGGTCTTTAGGAATGGTGGCACAACCATGACTGTGCCTCTGGCCTTTCCTGTGGAGAGTGCTTAATCATGAGATGCCACTGGGACGTCGAGTCTCCTTTTCCGTTTCTCGACGAAACAGGGAAAGCACCTTCATTTTGGGCGGAGGAGGAGACAACGAGGCACCTCTTCAGTTGTGGCACGACCGTGAGGATTCCTCTTGAGGGGTGACAGGTGTTTTGGGGAACTTCTTTGGGTGTAGCAAGGGTGTGAAGGAAGCTGTCGAAGTCTAAGTGGGGTGGTGTGATTTCCCTCGAGATACTGCCTCGGAAGAAGGTCTCACCTCGCCTGGAGTGGAGAATCTCCTAGTTTTTCTCGAGTTGAGGCAGTCCTTCTCAAGTTACGACGGGGACCTCTGGGATCCCCTCGTTTGACGTCCACAACTCCAGTCACCATGGGAGTTACCAGGGTCCTCTCGACTTTGCTCTCACTTCGCTGCCGAGTCCTAAATTCTCGTCAGGAGCTGAGGCCGAAACCTGAGTTGTGCTATACAATGCTGACATGGATCTTGGCGTTCCTCTCGAGTCCCCAGAGGGGAGTCAGGCCTCGTCTCCATTGGAGACACGCACTTCCACTTTCCTCCCGAGCACTCGAATCAGAGTCATGCTTCCCGTGAAGTTGACATCAAAATCAGTGGCTTTCCCTCGAAGTGACCAGGACTATCACACATGCCACCGAGGTGTGATTCGATACTCGGGTTTACAGTCAAGGGAATGCTGGGAAATCAGGTTCATGTGAAGGGGCCTGACACATTTATGATCTTTAGGAACGGTAGCACGACCCAGAGAACATTTGTGGGTCTTTAGGAATGGTGGCACAACCGTGAGCATGCCTCTGGCCTTTCCTGTGGAGAGCGCCTCCTCATTAGATGCCACTGGAACGTCGAGTATCCTTTCCACTTTCTTGACGAAGCAGGGAAAGGAACCTTCATTTCTGGCTGAGGAGGAGACAACGAGGCCCCTCTTCAGTTGTGGCAGGACCCTCGGAATTCCTGTTGAGTGGAGACAGGTGTTTCACGGAACTTCTTGAGGTGTAGCAAGGGTGTGAAGGAAGCTTTCAAAGTCTAAGTGGGGTGGTGTGATTTCCCTTGATATGCCCCCTCGGATAAAGGGCTCATCTCGCCTGGAGGGGAGAATCAGCCAGGTTTTCTCGAGTTGGGGCAGTCTGTCTCGAGTTATGACGGGGACTTCTGGGATCCCCTCGTTTGACCTCCACAAAGTCCAGTCTCCATGGGAGTTGCCAGGGGCCTCTTGACATTACTCTCAATGCAATCCTGGGTCCGAAATTATCATCAGGAGCTGAGGCCGGAACCTGAGGTGTCCTCTGCTGTGCTGACATAGATCTTGGCGTTCCTCTGAGGTCACGAGAGGGGTGTCAGGCCTCGTCTCCAGTGCAGACACACGCTGCCGCTGTCCTCCCTAGCACTCGAATCAGAGTCAGGCTTCCCGTGAAGTTTTCATTATAACTTTTGGCTTTCCTGCGAAGTGACAAGGACTGTCATATGTGCCACCAACGTGTGAGTCGATACTCGGAATGACAGTCGAGGGAATGCAGAGTAATCAGGTTCATCTGAAGGGGGCTGACACTTTTGTGGTCTTTAGGAATGGTGGCACCACCAATGAACATTTGTGGGTATTTAGGATGGTGGCACCACCCACGGATTGCCTCTGTCCTTGACTGTGGTGTGTGCCTCCTTAGATGGACTGAAACGCCGAGAATCCGTTGCCCATTTGTGACAAAGCAGGAAAAGGAACCTTCATTTCTGACTGAGGAGGAGACTACGAGGCTTCTCTTCAGTTGTGACGGGACCCTCAGATTTCCTCTTGAGTGGAGAAAGGTGTTTCGGGGACTTCTTGAGTGTAGCAAGGGTGTGAAGGAAGTTTTCGAAGTCTAAGTGGCGTGGTGTGATTTCCTTCGTGATACTGCCTGGGAAGAAGGCCTCATCTCGCCTGGAGGGGAAAATCTTCTTATTTTTCTCGAGTTGCGGCAGTCCTTCTCGACTTACGATGGAGACCTCTGGGATCCTCTCGTTTGACGTCCACAAAATCCAGTCACCATGGGAGCTTCCAGGGTCCTCTCGACTTTGCTCTCCAGTCGCTGCGNTGACGTCCACAAAATCCAGTCACCATGGGAGCTTCCAGGGTCCTCTCGACTTTGCTCTCCAGTCGCTGCGGAAAACTAAATTCTCGTGAGGAGCTGAGGCCGAAACCTGAGTTGGCCTCTGCAGTGTTGACGTGGATCTTGGCATTCCTCTGGAGGCCCCAGAGGGGAGTCAGGCCTCGTCTCCAGTGGAGACAAGCACTGCCGCTGTCCCCCCGAGCACTCGAATCAGAGTCAGGCTTCCCGGGAAGTTGTAATCATAATTGATGGCTTTCCCTCGGAGGGCAAGGACTGTCACATGTGCCGCCAATGTGTGAGTCGATACTCCGAATGACAGTCGAGGGAATGCAGAGAAATCTGGTTCATCTGCAGGGGGCTGACACTTTTGTGGCCTTTAGCAATGGTGGAACCACCAGGGAACATTTGTGCATCTTTAGGACTGGTAGCACCACCCACGGATTGCCTCTGTCCTTGACTGTGGTGTGTGCCTCCTGCTTAGATGGACTGAAATGCCGAGAATCAGTTCCACATTTTTGACGAAGCAGGAAAAGGAACCTTCATTTCTGGCTGAGGAGGAGACAACGAGGCTCCTCTTCA
>SJYA01009219.1:0-25849 GCA_006410615.1 Neotragus moschatus
CCCCCACAATACACACCTCTTTGTATTCTGACAAGCCACAGTCATACATTACCCCCTGCAAGAGCCTTTGTCCTCTTATGAGGCAATTCACAAGAGGAGCACGACTCGGTGATTAAAACATTACAGTTCTCTTTCACGCTGTCATAATTTACAAAATCTCAAGTAAGTGAAGCCTGAGACGCTGAAATGCCCTCCCCTGCCCGGCTGAAGGAGTCCACGTTTACTCCCACTTCTCGGCTGCTCACAGCGTCAGATACGTGGAGCTGTGCGTCCACCTGTGTGCGGACTCCATCTCTAGGGCGTGGGTCTGTCTTAACCATTGTCTTCCCTTACTGCCTGGAGAAGGAAATGGCCACCCACTCTGGTACTCCTGCCTGGAGAATCCCATGGACAGAGGAGCCTGACAGGCTACAGCCCACGGGGTCACAGAGTCAGACACGACCGAGCGGCTTCACTTCCTTACTGCAAAGAAAGCCAGCTGTTCTGAGAGCACACCTGAGGCTCTGGAAGCAGAACTCAGCCAGGCAGCTGCCGTGGGGGAGCAGGGATGGGAAAGGCCGCGGGGCCGCGTGGGGTCCTCACAGCCACCCAGCTCTCATCCCCGTCAGCTGGCCTCAAACGAGCCATCCTGGCCTTACAGAAACAAGATCACAGACAAAGCCTGGGGAGCTTTCCTGGCGTCCGGACTCCGCGCTGTCGTTGCTCAGGGCCTGGGTTCAATCCCCGCCTGGGGAGCTAACATCCCCGAGGGCCACGGCCAAACCCGAGAAAACCCAAGTGCCAAAGCCCTAAAGACCCAGCCGGGCAGCCTTTACCTCTAAGGCCAGGGCGGTCTTGTCGTAAGCACAGGGCACGCGTTTCTGAATTGCTTTCGCAAAGACAGGTCCGTTCTGTGTGGACGGCAGGGGGCTGACCGCGGCCCCGGGGGCGCCGGCGGCCGGCGGGGGTGCCGTGGTCTGCGGCTGAGCGTAGGCGTGGGCGGGCTCGGGGACCCCGTAGCTGTTGGAATTCCTGTTCCCGGGCTTGCCCTGGGCAGAGGCCCGCACGAGCTTCTCCACGTAGGGCACGGGGATCATCCCCACCCGGCCGTCCTTGTTCCGGGCGCTCCACCACTGCTCCTCCGGCTTATCGACGATCACCAGGATCTCGCCCTTCTTGAAGGGCAGGTCCTCGGCGTCGTTCCCAGGGAAGTCGTACAGAGTCCGCACGTACTCCAGGGTCTCCTCTGCAGTGGGCAGGCTGGGTGCGGACACGGAGCCCACCGGAGGGCTGGGGTACCTGCAGGGGGAGAGAAAAGCGCTCTGAGAGGAGACTCACTCTGTAGCAGCGTCCGCCAAGCTTGTAAGTAACGACTTACTCCTCTCTCCACGTCTCACTGAGAAGGCCCTGTGCCTGACTCCCTTTCTGGAGAAGCGCAGCAGGAGCTCCTGACTATCCTGACCGGGCACCTCCGCCCCTGTCTCACAGGACCCTCTCGTTTACACATGCAGACGCCTGGCCTTTTAAAATCCCCACTAAGTGCAGCTGCGCCTTCCTGAGGCCCGTTGCGACCACCACACGTCCCTCCTGGTCCTCACCTAGGGCTGGCGTCCTGCACGCTTCCCGGGCGCCCAGAGAGAAGACAATAGAGCCCCTCAAAACATACAAGCGGGAAAAGGGAGGCTGCACTTGCAGTACAAAACAAGGAAAAAAAGAAAAAACATCACCACCATACTGCATCTCGGATGGAAACCACCATCCGAGCCCCAAGTTTCCAGACAAGCTCAGAGGCGCGTGCCCTGCGCTGAGCGCCGCGGCCCGGGCGGGCTCAGAGCTCCCGGGAGCCAGCCCTGAAGGCGGGAAGCCCCCGGGGTGGGTCAGAAAAGTAGCCCCCTCCTGGGACGCCCCTTCCTCAGGAGAAACGCGGAGGTCTCTCTCCACCTAGAGTTTCTGGAAGATTGCAAATACATGATGTTTGGGGAAGAACTATTTTGCCGTGAGCAATTGCCCCTTCCCCCCCCTCGCTTTTCTGAAGCCCAAGCTGCTTGAGTAACTTCCCCGAGTCTCCGAGCGGGGCGGGGCGAGCACGAGGACAGGACCCGCTGCTGGCCCACTGACTGGCCGTGTCCCCCGGAGGGGGCGGCCTTTCCCTTTCTCCCCCGGTCAGCGACATGAAAAGCTGTTTCACAGGGCAACATCGCAAGATGGCCTCCTACACTGAACCATTCTAATTCATAGAAACGTTTCCTTTAAAAAAAAAAAAAGTGTCAACTCCTTACAACAGCAAAAGGAGAAAAGGAAAAGGAGAACACGCCCCGCCCCCCGCCGCCCTGAGGCCAGTCGCCCCGCCCACTCCCCACCGTCTCCGCCCGCCTCTGCCGGGCGGCTTTCCAGCAGCGTGGCCCCTCCGCGCGCCTGCCCCCGGGAGCCTGCTGCAAGCGACTCCCCGCGTCTGGAGGGTCCCATCTGTCCCCTCTGACGCCATCACACACTCCCGCACGTCATCTCCCTGGACGTGTTCCTGGAAAAGCCCCGGTCCCCGCATTAAATACACCAACATTCTCACGGGCCTCGGGACGCTCTGCCCCACCACCCTCCAGAGCACAGTCGTTTGGGAAACGCAGATCTTTCTGAGGTGAATGATGGGCTGCACTGCAGTCAGGACGCCTCGGTGGTGGCGGCGAGCAGCCTGATGAGACACCTCCAAGGCCTCATTACTTGAACCTGACAACTGAGGAGAAACTGCTCAGCCCCAACACCTCCGAGAAAGCGGCAGGAGCGGCCTTGGCGCGGAAGCGCCGACACCCACGGCTGCGGGTGGCTGCGGCCTCCTCCCTGCGCCCTCGGGCGGGTGCGCCCGGCACGTGGCTGGAGCCCTCACTCCTGCCGGCCGCAGCGAGCGAATGAGCGCTGCAAACAGCCCACAGCAGCCCCTGGCCGGCCCCAAGCCCCGGCTAGCTCCTCATTCCCAACTCCCAGCGTACACCCCCGCTCCTATCTCCAAACCTCAGTGACTTTGCCAAGAGCGCGCAGCTCCACAGCAGACGCGCTGAGGTTTTTACTGTCTACACAGTTCAAAGTGAGAAGCGGGGAGTCCCACAGCACGGGGCCTGAGGAAGCCAGAGCAGCTTCAGCGAGGCTAGCACTAACGACGTCCATCTACCCAGGGACCCCGATGGCTCTACTGAGAGCTCAGGGGACAGACAATGAACTGAAACCAAGCTCCTGCTCCCGACTGCAAACGTCATCCTGGCAGACTGGAAGAGAAAGGAGTGCACACGCCATCCATGCGTCACGACAGAAGCTGACGGGGTCAAGCTTCACTAAGGGTCAGGGGACAGGCAAGTGGTGCTGCACAAAAAGCCAAACACTAGCCCCCCAGGCGGCGCAACGGTGGAGAGCCCTTCTGCATCGCAGGAGACGCATCAGATGTGTGCTGAGTCCCTGGGTCGGGAAGGTCCCCTGGAGAAGGAAATGGCAGCCCATCCCAGTACTCCTGCCTGGAGAATGCCACGGGCAGAGAAGCCTGGTGGGCTGCGGGCTATAGGGCTGCGAAGAGTCAGACACGACTCAGCGCGCAAGACCTTGTGGGAGATGGGCTTACGAAGGTGCTGGTTCTCCACCAGAGAGGCTGCAGACCAAGGGCCCAAAGGCGCCCCCTGTGGGCTCCCCACAGCTGCTGGCTGGCTGGTCCTGAGCCAGCCGGGCAGGCCCTCCCCACACTGCTGCAAAGGGCCGGTGCCCCGTGAGTCCACCTGTGGCCTTGCCAGAGCTTTTGATAGAACCCTTAGAGAAGCGCACGGAGGCTCTGAACGCCAATCCACCACACAAAATCCATCAGAGTCTGCCAGAGGGCTCCGCAAACCACAGCCTGCAGGCCCACGGCCGGTCCGAGCGGGTGGGCCGGGACGGCTGCAGGGCCCACAAAGCTGACCAGCAGGTCCTTCCCCGAGGACGGGGCACCGCTCACAGCTTCTCCAGCGGGATGAGGCGGCCTCTCCTGGCTCTTGCGTGTGCAGACACCCCCACGCGTGACAGGACACCAAGCTCGCAGCCACACCCTGACTCCAGCTCACCCCTCCACCCCACGCTCTCACCCAGCCCCACAGAGACAAAGCGGGGCGGCGCGGGCTCAGACCCAGGGAGCACCGCAGACCCCGAGAGCCAGGAAACAGCAGCGGCACCGGCCCCTGCACCCTGTTCTCTCGCAATCTGTTCCGTGGCCAGGACCGTAAGCGGCGCCCAGCACACACAGGGCCCCAGGCGCAGACCGAAGCTCCCTGAGAAGGCCGGAGGACGTGCCTCAAGCGACCACGGGCCGGCCGCCGCCTCCGGGTAAAAGCTGTGTGCGTAAACCACTCAAGCATCTTCAGCTTTAACAGCGTCTAACAAAGCGAAGCCATCAACTGGCAGGGCAGATTTCCAAAGACCCTGGGTTGACGGACACGGGGACTCCTGTTCCTGCGGCGGCCCGGAAGACTTCCCCACGAAAGGTGGAAAGCAGAACAACTGCACAAGAACCCATCCCCGGAAGACTGGCGACCCGGCCGTCCCTTCAGAGCGCCCAGGCTGGGCCCCGCGCCCCGCGCTCTCACTCTGCGCCCCCAGCTCCTCTGCGGGCTCTGCCGCTTCCACCTGGGCTCAGACCCAGATCTGTCTATTCAGCCCTGACAACCCCCGGGAGGCCGAGCCCTGCCCGGCTGCCTGCTGCAAACTCAACTCGCCCAGCCCTGCCTCTGTCTCTCACCTGAGGCGCCGTCCAATCAGCCCACACCTCTCGCCCCCCCCTCCAGGAAACTGCCCAGAGCAGGGCACCCCAGCGGCTTCCTCCTGGATTCCCCACGCAGGAGACCTCAGTCCAGCTTCTCACGCTCCCTGCTCCCGTGACAGCCCTTAATTCACACCACACTCCAGACTCTCCCCACCCTGACCCACCCGGGAGCAGGCTGGCCACGACAACTCTCTTCTTGAAGACTCCGGAGCGCTCCCACCGCTGAACGCAGGTACCAAGTGCAGGAGGCCCGTCGCAACTGAGCATCCTTCCTTCAAGCCCGCGGCGCCGCATTCGCAGCAACCACAGCAGCCCTTCCACCTCTCACACCAGCCCTCACCCTTCAAGAGCCGCTCCACAGAGCACCTTTCCTCCCAGGCCCTGCCTGAGCCCGGGCTGGCCATCCACGGCACTCTCAGGGAGCCGAGCTTGTCGGCAAGGCCACGGTTCACTTCCATGGTGAGACTGGAGTCCAGTGTTGCGCCCTGGGACAGAGTAGGCCTCAGCACACTGCAATTCCTGCTAAAACTAAAATGCCACAGACACAGAGAAGCCTCTCCCCTGGGCCCCGGGAAGTCTGCTCCACAGACAAGGAAACCCCGCCTGCCACCCGGCTTGCTGCGGGGACCCTTCACCTCAGGACAGCCATCATCCCACACCGGCGGCCCCACCTCGCTGGTGGGGACCTAGGCTGTGACTCTAGGATAATCTGAATTCCCACTAACAAAGCACTGGTCCATTTTACTTGTCAGAAGGAAAACGCTTTTGCCCAAGTGAACCTCAGAAATAATCCAGTCCAACCGTTCAGATCAAGAGACTCATTCTTAGATAAAACGTTCTCTGAATCTGAGTCTCAAAGGAGAGAAAGGTTAGGGTCAGGGTCAGACGGCTGTCAGCGCTCGAGGCGCCACCGGGACAGAACTCCCGCCTGGCCGAGGTTCCACCCCGCGTCACAACAGTTTTGTTCCCGTCTGAACTGAACTTAGGGGACTTAAGCTACCGGCCAGAAGAGACTCAAAGGTTATCCATGGCGCCGAATTCTACGTCAAGTGAAATCAGTTAATGCTCCTCTCCTACCTGCTACTCCTAACTACAAGTCCAAATGCTCCCTTAAACACTCAGGCTGCGGCCGTGGGAGAAGGCGGGGCCTCTGCCAGGCAGGTGTGAGCGTCCCCTCTGGGCAGGTGCTCAGGTGAGGCTGGGCATCCCTTCTGGCCCTCGCACAGCTGCTGCCTGTTATCAGAGGATGCGGTCTTCAAAGTCAGCATCCACGAAGCTCCAGAAGAGCCTGACAGGGAGTGCTGAGTCAATGTCAGATCTGTTATGACCCGAGTGTGCTGTGAGCAACGTCTACTGAGCTAAATAAAAAGGGGGGGGGGTTCCTCTATGAGTCAACTCGCCTCTGTTTTTCCCACCTTTGCTTCTCGTGATTTTCCTCCCAGTCACCATACAGCTACGCAAGCTAGAACTGGAAAATTTTATAAGTGAAGCAACCTATGCAAAGCACACTTTCAATTTCCTAAACCTGGGAAAACGTACATCGTCTCTAAACTGAATCCACTCAGAAAACTGGAAACAGCCTCCATTAAAACAGAAACAAAACCCCGTAGCACTCACCTGAACACTAAACAACTTAACAGGGTCTTAGACGTGCTTATACTCAAGTAAGATGGAGGTGAAAAGTTTCTGTTTATCAAACAGGTTTTAATATACAAGTTGCATCCATGGGTGGAAAAAGAATCCTTTAAAATCTGTCACTGAAAAATCAAAAGCCACTGACACATCTTTTGGGTTTAAATGTAAAATCCAAGACAGAAATGAATAGTGCAACTCGAGACAAAATTGACAAGGTAATCCAGAGGACAGACCGCTGCAAATACACCAAGTCATCCTGTCTCTTCCCTTCTCCTCCCGTTACCCCTCCCGTCAGCACTATCTCCAAACCACAGCCATCCACCAGCCCTCGCCAGTCAGACGACAGATGGACACACAGACGGACGGACAGCTCATCAGTAGCCATCACCGTGACCTGGACTGCAGTAATGGCCCAGGTCACTTCCTGACTGCAACCTCCCCCCCCCCACCGGCACCCCGCTTCCTTCCTCTGACCAGCCCATCTGAGCTGCCTCTACAGAGCCACACCCCTGGCACCCCGGCTCCCACCCTGGGCTCCTCTTCAGCTTCACCCTTGCTCTGACCCTACTGCCTCAGGTCAGCCCCTCCTACTAGACCCCCAGCCTACATGGACTTTCTTCACAACACCAACCAATGCTGTATTTTACTTAAATCTCTACTTTCCAGCCTGTCTCCTTAATAACACCTAAGGTCCATGATGGAGAAACATGTCTGTCACCCCTCTCTCCCGTACGTATCACTGGGATGTAAGACTCCTGTAATGTCTGGGTAAGAACGTAAAATTTAAAGTTAGGGGGGCTTCCCTGTGGTGCAGTGGTTAAGACTCCCGGCTGCCACCGCCAAGGGCTCAGGTTTGCTCCCTGGCCAGGGACTTAGGTTCCCACATGCCGCACGGCCCAAGAAGAAAAGCTGCTCCCCCAACAAAAGAAGGGAAGATCAGTCCTTAAATTCCGAGGAAGCCGTGAAGCTGTCACTCTTCACTGAGCAAAATGAACCCCAAAAAAGAACCATTAGCCAAAGCGCAAGAAGCTCTGGCTTCAGGAGCTCAGTTCTGAGGCCTAAAAGAGTCTAACCACTTTATCCATCCTGCCTGGGGGATGAAAGCACAGGGCCCTGATTTCTCCATTTGGCCAAAGCTGGCCCGGCCGTATTTTCTCTACTCGGCGAGTGATAAACACATCACCCCAATCCGTGGATTTCTGGCTCAGGGAGAGGCAATCCAGATTCAGTGTAACAAAGTAAGCCCTGCCAGGATCTCCTCGACTGGCGCAGGGACAGCCCTCGGAGACACCAGGGAGAAGGAAAAGCTCAGTGGCAGCAGGACACCGGGGCAGAGGGCAAGAGAAACGAGCAAAGCTGAACTCGAGGCGGGGCAGTGCCAGGGAAAGGCCCCAACAGCAGGGAGGCGCTGCCCAAGTGAGGGGCGGGTGGGGCCGAGCAAAGGTCCTCAGGCGTGAGTGGGTGTAGCGCGGGCTCCCTGGAGGCAGCGGGAGAGGGTGAGGACAGGGACCCGGGAAGGAGCACGAAGGGGAAGCTGGGGGTCGTGTCTGTGGGCACTGGGAGGTCAGGGCCGCACCCCTTTCTCTCCACCCAGAAGGGGCCCGAGTCGCTCCCTCACAGCTGCACTGAGGTGCCCGGCACGCGGAGAGGCTCAGTCAGTGCCTGAGAGCCGCGCTCAGCCACCTTCACAAGCTAGAAGAGCCAGTTATGCGAAGGCATTTAAAGTCTCATTACTGCGGGTGCTGAGCCCCTCCAGCCTCTTACACTGGAATCGCATTGTGCAGAACGCTGACTCTAGCTACCAGGCTCTTCAGGGACCTGGTGGAGGCTTCGCCAATCAG
This sequence comes from Neotragus moschatus, assembly GCA_006410615.1. Classification (NCBI taxonomy): domain Eukaryota; kingdom Metazoa; phylum Chordata; class Mammalia; order Artiodactyla; family Bovidae; genus Neotragus; species Neotragus moschatus. Next base: position 8,227 of record SJYA01009219.1, read on the forward strand.
ATTCGCAGCGTCTAGGTCTTTGTTACACAGTATCTGATTTATAATCCCTTTCTCCCAGCTTTTCAACTCCATTCAGTTCAGCAGTTAACCTCCTAGGCGTGACACCATGAGGGCTTATCTCCTCTCCACCTCTAGTCCACAGAAGCACCCAGTGCCCACTCCTTTAATAAGACAGCTTCTAATGTTCAGAGCTGAGACTACAATCTTGTCAGCAGATAGCCAAAGTCAGAAACATCTCACCCTGAAAAAAAAAATCTGTACTAGCAGCCTGTCCTTTTTAAGCAGACGCTTAAAAAAATAAATGCCTTTTATTTTTAAAATCCTAGGCCATCTCTTTAGCTCAAGTTTTGCATAATTTACACAAAAGAGGCCTCGAGCGAAATATTAAGGCAAATAAGCAGATGAAAAAGGGGTGCCTAATGCTCAGTGTCACTCTGGGTCATTTTAAAATAGATACTAAGTCATTCAACTCAATAGGGAAAGTACATCCGAAATTCAACTAGGGTCGACTCTTAAGCGGAGTGTCATTCAAAATTTTCTCTTAGTAACGTTCTAGACTCATTCCACCTTGGAATTTAACCGAATGTATTTTCAGTCCATTAAGGGCCCAGCTTTGGGGAGAACTGTTAAAAAAAAAAATATATTCCTCGTTCAAGCCGACCTCCTTTACAGTATTTTCAGTTAATGTATTATAAAATAGAGACGCCTGGCTTATTTCAACCCTGGCACCAGGGTATCAATATATGGCCCTGATATTTCACAGTTAAAAAAGGTATTTTGTTTCTAATTGCGAAGGCATTTTCATCTCTCAAGTTTCCAAAGGCTGCAGTCCAGGAGGTCCAACCCTGGAGAGTTCAGAGACCTTGAAAGGTGTGCAAACTCGGGGACGGTGGGGTGGGGGGCAGGGAGGGACCCGCGGGGCGGGGAGTCGAAGACTAGCTTCAGATTCTCAATCCGTGGCTTCAAGACCGGTACAACACCCTGCTTCGGCAGGTAATTTACAGCAAGGACGTGACGAAGGGCAAAAAGCGTCCCTGTTCTAACTGGGCGCCCGCAGCTCAACCTGCCGGGGGAGACGCCCCGCCCTCATCCACGGCGACCCCAGGCCGCGCCGCCGCGCGCGGAGCCCCGCGGCCCGCGCCCGCGCCCCCGCGCACCTGGGCGCCGGCTCGATGAGCGTGGTGGTGTCCAGGTAGTGGATCTTGTAGAACTCCAGCAGGGCCGGCAGGTGGTCGAACTCCTGGTCCCCGATCTTGAACCGGCGGTTGGGCAGCGAGTTGATGATGTAGTGGGACACCCGCGAGTTCTCGGACACGGACAGCACGTAGTCCCCCGGGCAGGTGGAGGAGTCGCGGACGAGGAACACGCCGTGGCGCTGGCCCTGGAGCCGGGTCTGCGCCTCCTGGCGAGACACGGGCCCCATGTACCAGGCCGAGCGGTCCGAGGAGTCGAACCTGGCGGAGGACATGGCGGGCCGGGCGCGGGGGCCGGGCGGGCCGCGGCTGGCTCTCTCGCCTGCGCTGGGGACGCTCCGCCCGCGGCGGCTGCGGGCCGACCGGCTGCGGCTCACCGCGCGCCTACAGGGCCGCGCGCGCGCCTTCCTCGCGGCCGCGGGCCCGCAGCATCCTCCGGGCCGCCGGCCTGCTCCGGGGCCGCCTCGCGGGCCGAGCCGGCTCCGGGCGCGGGCCCAGCCGAGCGCGGCGAGGGCCGCTCGCGGAGCCTCCGGTCAGTCCTGGCCCGGCGCGCGCCGGCCCCGCGTCCCCGCCGCTCCGCACCGAGCCCCGCGGCCGCGCCAAGCCCCAGAACCCCCGGGAGCGCCGCGCCGCCGGGGCCGCCGTGCCCAACCCCGCTCCCGAGAGCCACAGCAACAAAATGGCGGACGCGGGAGAAGCGGCCGGCCACCTCCCCCGCCCCCCAGCGCCCCGCGACTGCGCACGCGCGCGCGCCCGCTCCCGGCGGCCGCCGCGGCCGCCCCGTGACGTCACGCGGCGCGGCCAATCGCGAGGGCGGGCGGGCGCCGCCCGTGCGCGCCCCCGCGCTCCCTCCCGGGCCCGCCGGGGGGCGCTGCGGGGAGGGGGCGCTTCCAGAACCCGCTCTGGGAACAAAGCGGGCAGCGCAGGCCAGGTCCGGCCCCCGGGCGCGGCTCCGGGCTGGGCGCAACCGGGCCGGCCCGGCTAAGGGGTGCCGGGGCCGCCCGTCGCTGGTGCTCCGATGGTGTCTGGCGAAGCTCCCGGGTCCCTTCGGAGCCCTGCCGCCTTGGCCCCCCAGGATCCCCACCCCAGAACCCCCGGCCTCTGGCCGCGCCCATCCGCACTGGGCCGTCCGTTTAGTGGGAGCGGGGTTTGGTGCGCCTTGTTCAGCTCGGCCTGGCGCTTCTCCGTCCCACCCTAAGCGGATCTCAGACCTGGGTGGAATGAATGACTGTTGAGGACCCCCCCCGCCCCCCGCAACCCGGTAGAGGAGAGGGCGCCTGTCCAGAAAGGCATCGGAGCCCTCCTCTAGACTCCTGGTCAGCCGACTCTCATTGCTGGGTTGAGCCTGTCCTGCGTTGTAGGGAGGGCAGGCGTCCCCAACTTCTGGGACCCGATCCGAGGTGGAACTGATGTCATAACAGAAATAAAGTACACCGTAAAAGGAATGCGCTTGAATCATCCTGAAACCATCTCCCCTCGCCCCAAGGAAAAACTGTCTGCCACTGAAGGGTCCCTGGCGCCCAGAATGTCGGGGACCACTGTTGCAGGGTGATGGCTGATGTTCCTTCCGGGGTAAACTCAAGGGGAATTGTCACGGTCTATTGCCTTTTGTGACTCAGCAAAGCAGGTTTTCAGCTTCCCTCCAAATACTTTCGCCTCGTGTTACTTTCGGGCACAATTTGAATAGCTCAGAATTTGAAGAGGAAGGCTTGGGTTCCAATCCTAACCTGACTTTCCAGTTGACTGTATCATTCCTTGTCATATTTTTTTCATTTTCTAATATTTATTTTTCTCTCAGTTTTATAGAGATATAATTGATATAGCACTGTATAAGTTTAAGATGTACAGCATAACGGTTTGACTTGCTTACATCATAAACAGATTATCACAATAAGTTTACATACAGATACAAAATTAAATACAAAAAAAAACGTTTAGTGAGCATCTCAAAGATACACAATTATATCTCAGAGACGTTATGGTAAATCGTATACTTTGCAAGAGGCACTCAGGGAGGTCTTGAAGTCCAGGGCTCATTTCAGTGTTCCACAATCATTGCCTATAAGTTAGCCCATTTTGCTTGCTTTGCTGATAGGAAAACTGAGCCCCTCCGAGGTAGATTCTAGCACCGGAAAGGAATGCCCATCTTGGAATAGGATGGATCTGTCCCCCAGTTTGGATTTCAGATAACATCACTATTCTGCTAGGAAAGTGCCACACTCCCATCTTTAAAAATTCCTCTTAAAGATGAACCAAAATACCTCTCCTGTTGCTTAAAAATACTCCAGTGGGGAATACTGTCTGGATTGGATAATGGTAAAACAAGCATGGTCTTTTTTTTTTTCAGCTGCAGCCTGCGTCATGTGGGATTTGAATTCCCTGACCAGGGATGAAAGCGTGGAGTCTTAACTGCTGGACTGTCAGGGAAGTCCCAAGAATGGCCTTGTTGATAATTGTTGAAGCTGGAGACACGAAGTAAGTGAGTGAGTGAGTGAGTGTGAGTGAGTGAGTGAGTGTGTGTGTGTGTGTGTGTGTGTGTGTGTGTGGCGGGGGGAGCTATTATATTATTCTACTTTTGTATATGTTTGGATTTTTTCACAATAAAAATAAGCAATTTCTTATTTTTCCTTAGAACAGCTGAAACAAGCTGAAAAATTTCCCCTCCCCCCCAAAAAAAGCCTAGATACTAAGAGGTAATGAAATGGAAATGAATGGACAAACAACAAGAAGCTTTAAGATTTGTGATTCTGCTTCCGCTTGCTCTTCCCGAGGTTTCCAGATAGCATTGTACTTACTCTCCTCTTTAAGACAGTTACAGTTTAGACTCAAAGCACTGACAAGGCTTTTCCAGCAACTTGCCAGGGTTCCTGTCCCTGAGGCTGCGTCTGTACTGAGGACTCGATGCTGACTCTCTTTCTTGGCCTCGCCACGTGGCATGCACGGTCTTAGTTCCCCAACCGAGAATCACACCTGCACCCCTGCACTGGAAGCCACTGGGCCGGCAGTGAAGTCCCCCCACCAAAGAACTTTTTAAAAATTGTTTTACTTTTCTGTACGGAGTCTTCCCGACTGCACGGTTTTTCCAGAGTTGTGGCGAGCGGGGCTCCCCTCTAGTTGTGGCGTGCAGGCTTCTCGTTGCGGTGCCTCCTGTTGCAGGGAAGGGCTCCAGAGCGCAGGGCGCAGTGGTTGTGCCGCACGGACCCAGCCGCTCCATGGCTTGTGGGATCTTACCAGATCAGGGATCGAACCCATGTCTCCTTCACTGATAGGCGGATTCTTTACCCACTGAGTCACCGGGGAAGCCCCCACCCGACCCCACTGACTTTTGATTCTCCCCTGTCTGGTCCCACCCTGCAAGTGATGGTTAAGGCCAGATGGTCTTCCCAGGTTGCTGCCTTACTGAGGACTCGGGAGGACAGTGTCTGTCCCTTCTTCCTGCCCTAGATTCTTCGCTAGCAAAGACATTAAGGGAGAAGAGGCCTGCCTATGTTAGGGGGAGATGCAGCAAGCGTGCTCACCGCGCTGACCTGATCTGGCTGGGGGTTCTCAGGCGTGGTCTCCACGAGCGCTGGTTGACCACTGCCTGGATTAGACCCGTCCCTGCAGACCCACCTCTCCCTCTCACCCTGCAGCTCTTGGTCACTACTCCCCCATGCTTCAGGTGTATTTCCAAATTTTTCTCCCTGAAACAAATGAGGAGCTCATTGGTTATCGTCTTTCTCCCCCCTCCTATTAGTTTGCTACTTCAATACTAATCAAATAATGTCCACATCCCCATTATAATTTCCCATGGTGCACTATTTAAAATATCAATGTGGTAATCTCTTCTTTCCCAGGGGGATGTCTCAGCATGAGGCTTGGCTGCTGTATTTGGAAGCTCTCCTGACCCCTCTAGAAAACACTGGCCAACTTAACTTCAGTGTCTTAAAGTCTGATCATGGTTCCCCCTGGCATTTTCTAACCTAGTTTTAACTGCTCTGCCACCACTTTTATAGAATATCCATTTTCTCGGACTTCCCTGGCGGTCCAGTGGCTGAGACTCTTTGTTGCCAATGCAGGGGGCCCAGGATCGATCCTTGGTCAGGGAACTAAGATTCCGTGGACCGCAACTAAGAGTTCGCATACCAGACTGCAGATCCCGTGTGCTGCCAGCTTAGACGCGATACAGCCACGTAGGTAAATAAATTAGTCTTTTAAGAGTCCACTTGTCACTTGAGCTGAAAGGCAGCTTATCTTGTTTCTCCTGATTTCAGAGCATCCTGGAGTGCCTTCAGTGAAATTCCCTAGAGGCACATGGATTCCCTCTCTCATTCCTTCTCGGTCAGTGCTGTGCTACCCTATAGACGGGGCGTCCCCAAATTTTTCTCTAAAGGTCCAGATAGTAAATATTTAAGGCTTTGCAGGACAAAGAGGAACGTCAAGAAATATTATGTAATCTTGCTCCGGCCTCCTGCTCTTCCACCTTGGCTCCAGTAGAAAATCCTGGAAAATGGGAGCATCTTAACACCTCAGGGGATCTGCACCCCCCGTTTTTATCAATCTGGAATGGTCTCTCGCCTAATGAGAAATGTTTTCTGCAACATTTTAAAAGGAAGTTCAAAATATCATAGTAGTTGAGTATAACTGTTTCATCAGCCAAGTATAGGAGTGAGAATAACGGAATTCATTTGGGGTAATATTTCACTTTGTTGCGTTTCAGTATCAGCGTCCCCTAACGTAGCAACGTTGGCCTGCCAGTGCCGAGCTGGATGTAATTAGGCTCTACTTCGTCGTTCACGGTGTCTCGCACCCAGATGGTGCTGCCCTCACTGCGCGATTTTAATGGCGCATATTCACTGTGGGATGAAAGTGAGAAGAGCTGGTCACTCAGCCCTCTCCAGCTCTCGGCAAGCCCGTGGACTGCAGCCCGTCAGGCTGCTCCAGCCGTGGGATTCTCCCGGCAGCAGCAGCGGAGTGAGTAGCCATTCCCTTCTCTGGGGGAATCTTCCTGACCCAGGGATTGAACCTGGGTCTCCTGCGGTGCAGGCACATTCTTAACCGCGCAGGGGCACCAGGGAAGCCAGACTGCGGGATGGTATGCGTAGAATCCTCCGAGATTCTCTGGGCACTTGCCTTTCAGCTTGTTGTTCTGAATACATGGCAGATTAATCATCTTCAGTTGAAGTTTGGCTGGGAACTCCTGAATTGCCCAATTAAATAGATTTTGAAATACGGAAGTTTCCATTGCGCTTGGCATCAAGGTCTGAAAAATTCTGCTGGAACTGTGGTTACAGCTCAGAAAACGCATCTGCTGCAAATCCGTGTGGGAATGAGATGCCGCTGCTGCTTCTAACTGCACAGCAAGTGCGTAAACCAGCCTAACAGCCCGTCAGATGCACAGCATGTCAGTTCTCGTCAGAATGCCTTTGTCTCGGTATACGTTTCACACACAAGCGCTGTTTTGCCGTCATTTCTGTTTTATCGGCCGAGCTACACAACTTATCGGGCTTGGCAGGGCAAGGGCAGAGTGGTACTCACTGGACCACCAGGGAGGCCTCAGGGCACATCATTTTAATGTCAGTGGCAGACAGAAAATTGCAATCCTGGGTTCCCCTTTCCTCACACAAAATGAAAACCTCAAAAGCCAGTCGGAAAGCACCAACACTTCCTCCTCAGGACCCTGTACACATTTCAGGTTCCTACACATCATAATAGCAGTTCCCCGAGGGGCGGGTCGTAAAGAGTTGGACATGAGCGAAGTGACTTAGCACACACATGGACGTCATGCTTCTGAAAATGAAGACTACAANACACTTCCTCCTCAGGACCCTGTACACATTTCAGGTTCCTACACATCATAATAGCAGTTCCCCGAGGGGCGGGTCGTAAAGAGTTGGACATGAGCGAAGTGACTTAGCACACACATGGACGTCATGCTTCTGAAAATGAAGACTACAAATATGTAACGTATTGTTGGCTGTCCTGGGTCTTCGTTGCTGTGCAGGCGTTTCCTCTAGCCACAGTGCTCGGCCTTCTCACTGAGGTGGCTTCTCCTGTTGAGAAGCCAGAAAATGGCTTGGCGGTGGTCGCCCTAGGGCCCGTGGGCTTCAGTAGTTTTGGCTCAGGGCATGCAGGGCAGGGACTCAACATTTGCGGCACACGGGGCTTACTGCTCCATGACTTGTGGGATCTTCTCAGGGCAGGGATCAAACCCCTACGTCTCTTGCATTGGCTGCTACTGCTAAGTCGCTTCAGTCGTGTCCGGCTCTGTGCGACCCCACAGATGGCAGCCCACCAGGCTCCCCCGTCCCTGGGATTCTCCAGGCAAGAACACTGGAGTGGGTTGCCATTGCCTTCTCCAATGCAGGAAAGTGGAAAGTGAAAGTGAAGCCGCTCAGTCGTGTCCGACTCTGAGACCCATGGACTGCAGCCCACCAGGCTCCTTGTCCCTGGGATTCTCCTGGCAAGAACAATGGAGTGGGTTGCTGTTGCCTTCTCCAATGCAGGAAAGTGAAAAGTGAAAGTGAAGCCGCTCAGTCGTGTCCGACTCTTAGAGACCCATGGGCTGCAGCCCACCAGGCTGCTTGTCCCTGGGATTCTCCAGGCAGAGCACTGGAGTGGGTGCCATTGCCTTCTCCACCTGCATTGGCAGGAGGATTCTTTACCACTGAGCCACCGGGGAAGGTGGAAGGCTGTTTTTGTTTAAACTCAGGAATTACCCAAGATCCTCTCCACTCTTAGAGCAAAATCTATTAACTGCAGTGATGATTCAGCCTGGGGTCCAGCCCTCGGGCAATCAGGTAGTCGGATCCGCCCATTCCTGCAGCAGTAGTGACTCAGTGATCTTAGGAGGGCTTACTCACCAGAGACTCACAGTACAACCATTTTTCCTAGGCCAGCTTTCTGCTGCGAGGCATAGAAACCCTGATTCAAAATAGTCGAAGCAGTAAGGGTACCTGTCACTCCCCATGACAGGAGGTCTGCAGTCAGGCAGCTCAAGAGCCAAGGTGGACCTCCCTGGGGGTCCACTGGCCAAGACTCCTGCTCCTGACGCAGAGGGCCCAGGCTCGATCCCTGGTCGGGGAGGTAGATCCCACCGGCCACAGCGAAGACGCAGTGTCAGGGTGTCCAGACACTGGGTTTGCTTCTTTGATTTTCTTGCTCGAGATGTCTTCGGCTTTTGACTTCATCCTATGGCTGATGGCTACATGGCCACAGCCACCCCAGTCATGCGGTCAAAGGTGAAAACATACAGCCCTGCTTGGTCGTGCTGTCTAGAGAACACCAAAGCTTCTGAAAGAGAAGCTTCTGATTTTAACCTGATTTCTCCAATAGCCTTCCTTCCTGCAGGGAGAGGATGGGCTTTCAGTGGGGGGAGAATTTTACTCCCCCTGCCCGACTTTGACCGAGGCTCAGTCAATTCCTACTCTGTGTGACCCCCCGGGCTGCAGGATGCCAGGAATCCCCTTCCTTCACTGTCTTCTAGTTTGCTCAGATTCATGTCCATTGAGTCAGTGATGCCTTCCAACCAGCTCATCCTCTGCTGCCCCCTTCTCTTGCCTTCAGTCTTGCCCAGCATCAGGGTCTTTTCCAATGAGTTGGCTCTTCACCCCATATGGCCAGAGTACTGGAGCTTCAGCTTCAGCATCAGTCCTTCCGATGAACTCAGGGTTGGTTTCCTTCAGGATTGATGGGTTCAATCTCCCTGCTGTCCAAGGGACTCTCAAGTCTTGTCCAGTACCACAGTTCAAAGGTTGAATCATAAAGAAGACTGCGTGCTGAAGAACTGATGCTTTCAAACCAAGGTATAGTTGACGTATAACCTTGTAAGTTTCAGGTGTACAGCATAATGCTTAGATACATGCATACACTGTAAAACAATCACCATGATAAGTTTGGTCAACATCCACCGCTTCGGCCAGTTTCGTTTTTTCTTTACTCAGCTGGCTGCACCTGGTCTCAGCTGCAGCAGGTGAGCTCTTTATTTGCGGCTTGTGGGATCTAGTTCTCTCACCAGGGGTCATCTGATCCCAGGACCCCTCCATCGGGAGCAGAGTCTTAGCTCAGGTTTCTTTCTTTTTTTAATCCCTTCTCTCAATTTATCCCCCTCTCCACCCCCCATTTTCTTCTTCTGATGAGAACTTTTTGAGATTCGTACTCTCAGCAACTTCCCTTTTTCCCCTCATGTTTGCCAACATGGCACGGATCTCAGTTCCCCGACAGGGATGGAACCTGCGTCCCCTGCGCCAGAAGGCAGATCCTTAAACACTGGGCCACCAGGAAACCAATGCCCGGCCCCACCCAGTCCCCACCATGGGAAGCAGAGTCTGATGAAAAGCATCATGTTTTATTTCAAGGACGATGGTGGCGTGTTGCGCTGCAGGCACGAGGCATGGGCCTGCTCTGGCACTGACCGCGAGCAGGGGTCCCGGCCCGGCTCTGGCACTGACCGCGAGCAGGGGTCCCGGCCCGGCTCTGGCACTGACCGCGAGCAGGGGTCCCGGCCCGGCTCTGGCACTGACCGCGAGCAGGGGTCCCACCCCGGCACACTATGAGCAGCTCACTCGCTCGTCATTTGGACTCGAGACATTTCACTCATCAGAGCGGGAAACGCGTAACAACACCGGTAACGTCAACAACTCTGCAAAGGCTCACGGAGGCAAACTGTTAGATTTCCACTAAACTGGTGTAGTGTACGCTTAGAGTCACATTATTCACAGAGAAGTTAGAGAAAGCGAGATGAAGACAGGCTTGCCCTCCTGCTGTCCACGATACGTGCGGGTCTCCTGGGCCACAGGATGCAGGAAAGGTGGCCAGAGGCCACCACAGCCCACCCGGGGCCAGAACACCGCTCCGGGAGGGACTCTTGCCTCTAAGTCTGGAGCACGTGTGACGTGGAGCCAGCCTTGAGTCAGGAAAGCCGCTCTTCTGAAGGCACGGTGTTTCCAAACGGACCATGGAAATCCAGGTCTGTCTTTCGGACCCCTCGTGGCCTGGCTCAGTACCCCCGGGTCTCCTGACACGTGTGTCCAGAGGGCAGACTTGACTTGTCCTCACTCACCGTGTGTCCCGACACGTGTGGATTCTGGAGGCCCCTCAGGTCCTCCTTTGTGCTCCAGGAGTGTAAGCGGCTCTGCCGGCTGGTGGATCAGCAGCCACTGGCCCTCGGTGGCACGTTTTGTGTGTGTGTGTGTGTGTGTGTGTGGGGGGGGCGTTTCCAGAAGAGTGAGGCCAACCTTCCCTCCACAGCTTGGGGTAAGAGGTGGGGTCAGAGGGAGAGCAGCCTCACAAAGTCAGGTGCTATGTTGCTTTGAGTCAGTGCAGTCACGAACCCCGTGGTGTGAGAGGCAGCCTAAGAGTGTTTGGCAGTGGCCTCTGCGTGTTTACTGAACCATGGCAGAAGCTTGGGTCCAGGTGTGCTGACTCACCTCCAAGGGCCCACAGCTGAGAGCGATGAGCGGGAAGTTGCCCCAATACCGGCGGGTGAAGGCATTGGGGAGGAGAGCCCAGGGCTGCCGCCGGGTGCCCTGAACGGGTTCATGTGGGCTGCGCGGACGTTTAACATTCTTCCTTTTTCCAGTTGCCAGAACGACCACGGCGTCTGGAAGGCAGATGTGGACTGCGCCACCTTCCACCGCGTCTGGACGTTCCCAGTGACACGGGTCAGCCTCACGAGGCGGCTGCAGCGTAACAGAAAGCCGTGTCTGCCCGCAGAGGTGGTCACCTGCAGAAGTGGCAGTGTTCTCGGGAAGGCTGGGCGTCAGGGGCGGAACTTCTGCACTGGAAGGGCTGCGCAAGTGCTGAGGCCTCACTGCAGACCTCCAGGTCTGTCCTCGCGCTTTAGGGGCGACTGAGCCTGAGCGAGGAGGTCGCCGTGTCAGGCCAGGTCTCACGGTGATTTCAAAGCTTCTCACCTGCACTGTCTCATCAAAATCAGCCCCTTTCACTGCCTTCAAAGCATCTTACACAACCTGTTTAAAAAGACCTTCTGCCTTCAATTATTTTGTTGTAGGTACCAACACAAAATCATTTAAGTTCAGAAATCAATTTTAATTAGTGCTTTTAAATGATTCTTCTGCTTTAATAAAATGAGAAACGAGAACACGCTAGGGTGGTTAGAATAACCTCTGGGCTTTCGAAAAGCCCAATGCTTCCAGGCACAGTCTGCCACGTGCAGATTCCAGTCCTAAAATCAGGGGGCAGACAACCAAGTGATGAGTCAAGGCGTGTGGCTGGCAGCACAGGGAGAGAGGGTGGGCACCCTGGATGGGCCAGGGACCCCAGGCACCGAGTAAACGCTGCTGCGTGGGGGCCTGGTCCCGGTGACCAGAGGGCGGAGAGCCACGCAGCCTGGGGCCAGGGTCACACCTGTTCCTGAGCCTGCCCCCAGGCTCGCCTGCCCCGAGGGTGTTTCCAGTCACAGTGAGCAGGACAGGTCTGAAGCCCCTCCTCATCCTGAAATCAAATGCCTGCTGAGTTCGGGGGCTGGGAGGGCAGGAGGTGGTGTCTGTCCACGCAACAGCGAGGACGCCCACCCCCTCCAACCCGAACCTGCCGCTGGCCTCTCCTGGGGCTCAGAGGATCACGCTGGGCTCATGGTGGGGGAGCACTGCAAACTGCGGTCCCGTGGCCCTTGGCGCTCTGCTGGGGGCAGCCTGGGGTACACACGTCACATGGAGACACTGGCCGGCCTGCTGCCGCCCGGCCCACAACTGTCCAGTCAGGGTCCTGAGGGGAGGGGGCCCCGTGTCCTCTAAACAGAATCTCACGAGACCCACTGTTAGAATATCTGCAAACACGTTAAACCACAGTTTGAAGTAGTAAGTGAAGCTCCTCGGGAGTTTGAGAGAAGGCCTCTGGAGCCTGCTCGCCGCGGTGGGCAGGGGCCGCCTCCGCCTCAGAGCTGTCGCACCCTCCTCTCGGTGCTGGTGACGCTGGCGTCTAGCTTGTCCACCTTGGTCGAGAGGCGGTCGAGGATGTCGTCCTGCTCACCAATCTCCGTCTGTATCCCCAGCGCGATGTCCTTCAGCCGGCCCAGGCCCACGGACAGCTCATCTGCGGGACAGCAGGGCACGCGTGGGCCTGAGCCGGGCCCGGCGTTGGGATCCGCACCCCAGGTGCCCCTGCGGTCACCGGCCCCTCCTCTTGGGAGAGGGTCAGGTGCCGGGGCAACAGTCACAGGTTCCAGGACACACAGCTGCGAGTGAAGCAGCAGGAAGTGGTCGATGGAAAAGCCCCTCCTCCCGACCCCACCGGGAAACCCACTGTCCATACACGGACGTGGTGTTTTTTCTGGAAATTCACATAGGGCCACACAACTTCCAGCTGCCCTTAAGCCTGACGCTGGGCCAAGCACAGGTGCAGAGCTGCAGACCGGAGGCCTGCCGCCTGGAAGCACACCTGGGCATGCCTCAGGCCTTCTCCTCCTCCTAAGAGGTGCTTCCTTTCTGTCACAGAAAGTAGTGAAGACCGGTCTCAATTTGCCTTTGAGAGGAAAGGTGTCCGGAAGGTCACAGGCGGCCTGGCGCACACAAAGGGCTTCGTCAGCACAGTGGCAGCATTGGCCGTGAGCAGGGAGGGGCCGGCGAGGGCCCTGGGGTCCCCGGACACGGCTGTGCCGACCGTGGAGGGGCGTCCTGACCGGCTGACTGTCCGGGTGAAGGTGACGCTCCTCCTCTGCGTTTTGTGACCGTGTGTGAGTGTGTGCACACGTGTGCCTGCAGATGTGCGTGTGGGCGTGTGTATTTATGTGCCNCGAGGGCCCTGGGGTCCCCGGACACGGCTGTGCCGACCGTGGAGGGGCGTCCTGACCGGCTGACTGTCCGGGTGAAGGTGACGCTCCTCCTCTGCGTTTTGTGACCGTGTGTGAGTGTGTGCACACGTGTGCCTGCAGATGTGCGTGTGGGCGTGTGTATTTATGTGCCTACAGGAGTACAAGGGTTTGCACGCATGCAGGGAGTAGGGGACACGCCCAGGGCTGCCCTCTGCTCTTTCACCAGGTAAGAGAGGAGGAACGGAAGTGAGCTGCTCCGTAAGCCTTGTCACTAACTTAAAGACAAAGGGGCGACCGAAGAAGGTTGGCGTGGGGCCAGGTGGAGGGGGGCTGCCAGACCCCAGGCCGCACAGTGTGCCCCCAGACCCTGCCCCTGCCGCTGTCACCGCCCAGACGAGAGGTGGGGACGGAGGCAGGCGGGCAGAGCCTAGTGGGGGTGAGGGGCCGGGAGCCGTGCAGGCGTGGGGTGGGCTGGGCTGGAGGGCAGGCCCCGGGGCCCGGTGCGGGCGCGCGTGGAGGCAGCGGCACTCTGGACTCACCGAGGTTGCTGTCGATCCGCTGGTGACAGGCGCGAAGGTGTGGGTTCCGTGGGGCCTCGGAGCTCACANGAGGGGCCGGGAGCCGTGCAGGCGTGGGGTGGGCTGGGCTGGAGGGCAGGCCCCGGGGCCCGGTGCGGGCGCGCGTGGAGGCAGCGGCACTCTGGACTCACCGAGGTTGCTGTCGATCCGCTGGTGACAGGCGCGAAGGTGTGGGTTCCGTGGGGCCTCGGAGCTCACAGCTGAACCGGCCCCTGGGGGGCCGGAGTCTGGGTTGACAAAGAAACAACAGGAGGATGGTTAACGTACAACCCCCGAAGAGTCACCTCGTAAAACTCATCTTCACCTGGACAATCGGCGGAAGGCCCAAGGCGGTCAGGTCCGAGGCCACTGAGAGAGGGGTGGGGATGCGGAACGTGGGGGAAGGCGATGCTTCCTTGGGGCAGCCCTTCCGAGATCACAGACCCCCGGGTAAGGGTGGTCTGGCCAGACCATGGCCCTCGAGCTCGGCAAAGAGGTTAGTACAGGTAGCGATGTACAATGGAACGGCCACCGTGCAAGCTACAGGAGAAGAGACGTTAGTAACACACATCTGCCCCCAGGAAGCCTTCTCTAAACCTGTTTCCGAGCGCACATAGAAAAGCCCTGACCCTCAAGTTCCGTCTCCTGGGACCAGCTCTCGCTAGACTCGGAGNGTACAATGGAACGGCCACCGTGCAAGCTACAGGAGAAGAGACGTTAGTAACACACATCTGCCCCCAGGAAGCCTTCTCTAAACCTGTTTCCGAGCGCACATAGAAAAGCCCTGACCCTCAAGTTCCGTCTCCTGGGACCAGCTCTCGCTAGACTCGGAGTCTCTCTTTGCTCAGGGGCACAGCGTTCACCACTTCTTCCAAGGCTCTCACCTCCTAGACGCCCCCTGGTCCCTTCTCTGTAGACCCTGCAGGTTGGTTACGTTTGACATGCCTGGCTTTCTGGGGTGCCTAGAAGCCCCCAGGAGGCCGGTTCCTCTCGAGACAAGGGACGTTTCTGGACCCGTCATTTGATGTTAATCGGCGATCTGACACAAAACACCTCCCCTCCTGTACTCCTCGTCCAGTGGCTGGGCCTCATGGGCTGCATCAGCTGCCCAGACAAACTCCCACAAGCCACCCCTGGTTCTGGATGGTGGATATGAAAGCTGGGCCCCCCTGGGCTCGGACCCAGGTGTCGGCGGGGCAGGGCTCCTGCAGGCTCTTGAGGGGAGGCGACTCCTGGCCCCATCCACCCCGGGAAGCCAGTCCCGAGGGCCGCCACTCTCCCCTCTGCCCCCTTCCCACGAGCAGAGAACCTCTATGATTTCATTGGGTCCAGTCGGAAAACCAGGACGACTCCACCCCTGACAAGGCCAGCCACTTGGCAACCACACTGTCCCTTTTGCCACATGGCCCAGAATATTCCAGGGGCCTGGAGATTAGGCCGAGGGCATCCTGGGGATCACAGCCTACTCAGGAAAGGCGCTTCCCCACCGGAAAAGCTGGGAGCTACTCGGGCCAGGCTCCCATCTCATCCCTCCCTCCATGGGGGAAGGTGCCAAACCCCGTAGTAATGCCCAGTCCCAGCTTCCCGGGAGAACCGCTGGGCCCTGCCGCCCCGCCCCAGCCCAAGATGTCCCCGAAAACCTGACTCCTGGAGCCTCCTGAGGTTCGGGTGGCTGGCCTGGTACTGTGCCTCCTGCTCTTTACTGGAGCTGATGGCCTCTTTCAACCTGTGGGTAAAAGTTAAGAGAAAAACAAAACTTTCAGAGGAAAGGAGAAGCCCTGTGATGGTGCAGGCAGTCTTCCCAGCAGCGCCCGCGGGAGAAAGGCAAACGCCTCCACTGACGAAGCCACAAACGGTCTGGGTGGTGTTGTCTAGTCGCTCAGTCGTGTCCGACTCTTTGCGACCCCGTGGACTGCAGCCTGCCAGGTTCCTCTGTCCGTGGGATTCTCCAGGCAAGAATGCTGGAGTGGGCTGCCATTTCCTCCTCCAGAGGTTGTCTGGCATCACCTGCGCTGGCAGGCAGCTTACTTACCACTGAGCCACCAGGATAGCCTGGAAGTCCTGACGGCAACTGTGAGAGCACGGAATACGCGGAGCAGCCCGAACGCTTTGTGTTACAGGAGGCAGGGTGCAGGTGCTCTGCACCACGGCGAAGCCGCTCTCGTGATGAGCGCGCTAACGCTCTGACATGGGAGCCACAGCGCGCTCGTCTCAGCAGAGACGCGCCTGACGCTATGCGCCTGCCAGCCCTGCTCACGTGACTTCATCACACCTCTGGCCAACACCTGAGGCAGACAATCTGTGATTTTAAGGTGATAATCAATGGGCAACTTGGATCAGGCATGGGAAATTTTGACGTGAAGGCTTTTTAAAGCAACAATTCTGGGAAGCAAGTCACCTCGGCACTGGTTAGAGTGACCGTTCTCTCTCAAACCACCAGGAACAGGAGTTTACAGGGACCCAATTCACACACAGTAGGCAGGCCGGACAGCGGCTGCGCCTGCACTCTCAAGAGTAGTGCAGAACACTTGTTTCAAGGTGTCTCAGAACAAACATCTCCCGGTGAGTGACTTTCAGGGTCCTGGGGCCCTTTAAGGCACGATAAGTGGCCTGAACGCCTGTCCACCTGCGCCAAACCCCCCTCTGCTGCTGCTCACTGGCCAGCCGGGCACCTGCTCACCTGCCACTGGGCTGGGGGGTGAGCGTGCCGTTCTGTGCAGGCGGGGCCTCAGCAGGTTTGGACCTGAAGTAATTGACAAGCCCCCCGAACACACTCTTGATGGAGTTGATGTGCTTCTGGCTGGTCTTCAGGTCCTGCTCCATCTTGTCCACCATCTTCTCCGTGCGCTCCAATGCCCCTCGCTGGCGCACGAGCTCCTGGGAAGGATGAGATGGCCTGGCGTTGCACCTCCTCTAACCCCCATCACCTGTAGAGGCAGGCCCTCCCTAAGCCATCAGCCAGCATACCAGGGCACACACACACTCAGGGCTCTGTCCCGGCAGAAGCAGGGGGTCAGGTGGCCGAGAACCACCAGGGCAAAGGCAGCAGGCTGCTGCCCGCTGCTGTGTGCAGGGTGCTGGGGCTGATGGGGGCAGTGGCGGCCAGCTCAGCAGGTCTGGCTGTCTACACCGCGTGTTCCCCAGGAAGGCCTTGTCTGGCCCTGTGCCCTGGACCACCCTGAAGAGTGACTTGACCTCCTGAGTCCTCAGGCCAGCCCGACAGTTTGGGTAGGCAGCATGGTTACGGTGGGGCCTTGAGTCACACGGCGCAACCTCTGGAGAGGCTAGGTGGGCAGCCGAGCCACGGGGAGGACGCACGTCGTCCCGGGAAGTGCTGGCCGCGCACAGCCCCTCGGGGAGAGCACCGGGGGAGCCTGTGCTGGTTCTCCTGGACTCTGCCCACCAGCCCGTCCCGTGTGATGCTGACCCGCACCCTTCCGCTGTAACAAACCACAGTGGCGAGGATAACAGCGCAACGGATTCTGTGAGTCCTTCTAGGGGAACGTTAAACCTGAGGGNACCGGGGGAGCCTGTGCTGGTTCTCCTGGACTCTGCCCACCAGCCCGTCCCGTGTGATGCTGACCCGCACCCTTCCGCTGTAACAAACCACAGTGGCGAGGATAACAGCGCAACGGATTCTGTGAGTCCTTCTAGGGGAACGTTAAACCTGAGGGTGGTCTTCAGGACCCCCAACATGGCCTCCGGAGAGCAGAGAGCCCCTCGGCTTCCCTAGTCCATCACCTGCCCAGCAAAGCAAGGTCCCCCTGGACACCGCGGTGGCCACGAGCGGACATTCCAGGGAGGAGCAGACGCGGCTGGCTGCCACGGTGCCGGTGTGTGATGTACGACCTGCCGGGACAATGACGGCCTGGCCACACAAGGGGCCTCCTTATGGCTAGGGAGCCAGCAAGTTTGACCCTGGAACTTTTCTTTCAGCCACACCATGCTGCACATGGGATCTTAGTTCCCTCACCAGGGATCAAGCCCATGCCCCCTGCAGTGGAAGTGAAGAGTCTTAACCACAGGACCGTTGGTTTGGAAGGGATGTGCCAGGAGCCGGCATGAGGAACTCTGCCCGTGGCAAAGGTCATGAGGAAGGAGGCTTGGCATACGCAAAGGCG
>SJYA01009220.1:0-15308 GCA_006410615.1 Neotragus moschatus
AGTCAAAGGCTTTGGCATAGTCAATAAAACAGAAATAGATGTTTTTCTGGAACTCTCTCGCTTTTTCCAAACCCAAGACTAAATCTGCAAGTAATTTTATCTCCTATTTCTGGGACAAACTATGATGATCTTGTCAGGGCAAGCCTGCAGTCAGGTTTTACAGCACTTTATCCAGCATTTCAATAGTGGACAACTTCATACTTACCATCTTAATTCATCCCTAAAGTCCTTTGGATAATCTTGTCTGGTAAGTATGAAAGAAAGTCTATTGTCAGAGCACAAAAGGGGATTCCCACATAGTCAAAAGAAGTCAGCATGGAATTTAGGACAGAGGTTATCATGAGTACTGGAAGACTCTAGGTATACTTTGCATTAATCACTGTAGTAGTAACATGGTCTAATAAAATCTATGTCTAGGTTCATGCTTTGAACTTCCCTGGTGGCTCAGATGGTAAAGAATCCATCTGCAATGCAGGAGACACGGGTTTGATCCCTGGGTTGGGAAGATCCCCTGAAGAAGGAAATGGCAACCCACTCTAGCATTCGTGCCTGGCAAATCCCATGGACAGAGGAGCCTGGTGTGCTAGTTTGTAGGGTCGCAAAGAGTCAGATATGACTGACCAACCAACCCTTTCAGGTTCATATGTGTCATTCAAAGCTATGCACAGACCTCAGGAACACGGAGACCATTACATCCATTACCTGACATTCTACTGCTATCCCTGCTTCTGTGAAGTCCCTCCAGCCTCTTCTCCTAAACAAAGACTTGGAAAGTATCAAAACTACACCTACTTAGGGTGTTTGCTTTCCCAGAAAGTTCAACAGGAATGTCTCAGAATCTCTGCAATGTTCATGCTTCAGTTCTTTCTTCCTTCTGAGCCCAAGATGAAGATTCACACGGAAGTAATTTATTGAGCAAGAAAAAAGAGAATAAGGGACACAGGACAGGGAGAGGGAGGCCGAGTTAGGTGTGGCCTCACTGGAGTCTGGCTCGGTCTTATTCCACTGGGAGCTCCAGAGCCTGGATTGCCCCACAGAGTTGCCCCCTGCCCTTTGGAGGCAAAGGGTCCTTCCGTGCCCCTGCATCAGCCAGGCATTGGCTATGGGCCACACCCAAGGGCAAAAGAGTTGCTTAACTTCCCAGGCAGTTCCAGGCTAGGCAACTTCCATCTGACCAATGGTAATTCTCCAGAGAAAGAGGCAGCTGTAAGCCATTAACAGCTGATGCTCATAGCACGTGGGAGACCCGGGTGGGTCAGCAATAGCCTCTCTAGACTTGCCGTCCTGATTCCTCTGGACAAAGTTCGGACCCCTAAGTCTTGCTTTAAAACAATTCAAGTGGAACAGAATATAATAATATACCAACCCACAGTGTTTATTAAGAGCCTACCATGTGTCAGGCACCTCTCTAAATGTATCATGTTCAGAATAAACCCAAGAGGCGGGCACTATTATTACGGACATCTTCCTTATGAGAATATGGAGAGACAGAGTCATTAAAGAACTAAGCAAGTTAATAAGTAGCAGAGCTCAGGTAGGGCCCACCCTCTTATCTCTGCATCAAACCGCCTCTTGCTTGTTGCCACAGGGTAGCAGCAACAGAGAGACAACAATAAGCTCAGAGCTAAAGCAGTCCATTTCACTTATGTAAGATGCCACACCCAACGAGGTGAGAGAAAAACATTTGAACAATGAGTATAAAAGCTTCAGCACAGTTACGATTCATTTGTGTGGGGGTGAGTTTCAAAAACCGTGGCAGTTTTATCTACCGGGTTGATGTTCGCCATTTGAACTTTCATCATTTAAACCCCATGAAAGTGCAGTTGCATAAGACACGACCCTATGCCAAGTGAAATAATGGCTTACATTTGTTAAGCACTTTCTGTGTGCCAGGCACTCTTCTCAGCAGTTAGATGGCCTCCATCGTGTAACCCACACGGCCACACATGTGGCAGCCCCATTTTCAGATAAAGAAACTGAGGCACCAATATGCCCAATGGCAAATAACTAGAAAGCATCAGGGCCAGGTTTCAGAGGGAGTAATTTGGCTGTGGGTCTCATTTGCCTGATTTCACCACGTTGCTGCCAGAAGAGTCGTGGATGGTTGGAGCTAAGGGTCATGTTGGAGAGACCAACTTTCCCAATTTAGAGATGAGGATACTGAGGCAGAGAAAAAGCTGGGGACTTACACACAGTCACACAGACCCAGGACTCTCAGTTTTACTAACAGTGTTTTCCACATTTTGACAGTTTTGCCAAAAAAAATTACATAAGCCAGAAAGAGTATCATTTACTTGCCAGTAGTTAAGGGGTGTGTTTTTAGATCTTTGAAGTCTCTCTCTAAGGCAATAAAGAATATCGGCCAGTCTGGCCTAGGAAAAAACTACTCCCTGTCTCTAGAGACAGTTATGAGATATGGCAACTCGTGTAAACCTATTTGATGTGATTTTCAAGTTGCTATTCTATCTTCTGGCTGAAACCTGCAGATTCCAGTCTGGCAGTACATCTCTTTAAAGAAGGAAAAGGAAGACAAGAATTAATATTTATTAACTATCTGCTAGATGCTACACCTAGTGGCTCTATGCATGCTATGTAAATTATCCATCAAAATCATCTTTTGAACCAGCATATGTATCAGTTAGCATTTGCTGCATAACAAAGTAACCTAAAACGCAGTGGTGTAAAACCCAACAACTCATTGTCGCTGATGAGTAGCTGGGTGGCTCTGTGGATTCGTGCCAAGTTTAGCTGATTTCGGCTGAGTTCACCCATGTTCCTGGATTGGCTGAGGACTGGTTGGTTGAGCATGCCCTCACCTCAGATGGCTCATTTCTCTTTTGCTAAGCTGCTAAGTCGCTTCAGTCGTGTCCAACTCTGTGCGACTCCATAGACGGCAGCCTACCAGGCTCCCTCGTCCCTGGGATTCTCCAGGAAAGAACACTGGAGTGGGTTGCCATTTCCTTCTCCATGTGTCTCTTCTACATCCTACTAAAGGCTATTCCAGACTTTTTCACACAGAAGGGGAGATGAGGCAAGAGCGAGCAGGAGCACACAAGACCTCTGAGGCCTAGGATTAGAAGGTAGATCATCCCTTAGATGCCATTCTGTTGGCCGAAGCAGTCACAAGCCTGGCCTAGATTCAAAAGGAGAGAGCAGTTTCAAATATGCCATAAAATATTATTAACTATAGTCATTATTAAGTTCACATCAAAAGAGAAAAACTGAAATGTATGGTAACCCATGTTAACTATACTTATTGTGGTGACTATTTTGCAATAAATACAAATATTAAATCAAAAAAAAAAGGAGAGAGGAAAGATTCCATCTATTGATGAGGTGAGCTGCAAGACCACATGATCAATGGTATGCACACACAAAATGACAAAAAATTGGAGACATCTTTGCAATCAATCTTCCATAAATATCCTGGAATACTGCAGATCATTTAAGTTGCATGTTTTCCCCCAAAAGGATATCTCCCTCACATATCTAGTCTACTCGTTAAGACATTTGAGTTCCTTTTGTGTAACTTTCAGAAAAATTCAAGAAAANAAAAAAAAAAAGGAGAGAGGAAAGATTCCATCTATTGATGAGGTGAGCTGCAAGACCACATGATCAATGGTATGCACACACAAAATGACAAAAAATTGGAGACATCTTTGCAATCAATCTTCCATAAATATCCTGGAATACTGCAGATCATTTAAGTTGCATGTTTTCCCCCAAAAGGATATCTCCCTCACATATCTAGTCTACTCGTTAAGACATTTGAGTTCCTTTTGTGTAACTTTCAGAAAAATTCAAGAAAAATGCCACTGGAATTTAAAATGGCATATAAGATATTCAACTTACTCAAGTAAGACAAATGATCATCTAATCCCACCAAAAGTCTTTGGGATCTCATTCTAAATAATAGCCACAGAGCGCTAAATCTATCTCCCCTCTCTCTACCCATGATATCACTTCCTGGTTGAAAAGAGAGGCAAATTGTGAGGCAAATAGAAAACATCCAGTTTCCAGCTAGATTTGGTAAGAGACTAGCCCAACAACTAAGAATAATCCCAAGGGAAGACCTATGGCTTCAGCCAAAATAGAAGCACATCTTTTCCTGGTATTTTGCTTTGCAACTAGAAAAGAGAGACACATAGGAAGAAAAAAAAGAAAGAAAGAAAACCTCTAAGTCAGGGATCACAGATAGTTTTTAATCCTAAGCGCCAACTCCAATGGTTAGTAGAGGCTGCCAGGCGTGCTATGCTGAAAAAGAATATTAAGCCTCAGGCAGTTCTAATAAAAATCAATAAACTGCAAGGATTTTCCATCTAATGGAGATAGACCTTGATAAAGTGGTACCTTTATCCTAATTCACATTGAGATGAAATAGAGTTGGGCAGTGACCAATTCCCACTATTTGGTTCAACTCACGGGGTAAGCTGACCCTCATCTCCTGGACCTCTCCCCCAGTACTTCTTTCTCACATCTTCTAGCTGGGCTATTTTTGAGAAAGGTAAATACAGCAGGACTTTGATCAGCTCTTGGATTTTATCCTGGTTAATCCAAAGAAAAACACGTGGGGCTCACACCAAATCCAAAACCCAAGAGAAATGATCAAAAATGCAAAAATAATTCAAGAGCATCACTGCAGAATACAGCCTCTCTTTGCTCACACCAAGCTTCCTCTTACATGTTTCTCAGTATAATGTCATCCACCCACTGAGTCAGGAAGGATCTGAGATCAGATTCTGATGGCCAGGGTCTGCTTGAAGAAGACACATCTCAGATCCAGAGCAAGGTACAACCTATATAACATGGTGTAATGTAAAGGTTAAAAACCATAACCCTTGGACCCTTGCCATAATGCAAGTATTAACATCTCTCCCACGGTTTCAAAAGAAATATACCCATCTCAGAGATCATGATGAGAATAAACGGACTATTATGTAAAGCACCCAGATTAATAACTGGCATAGTTGAGGCTCCTAAGTACTACTGGTAGCAACGGCAAAGATTTATTCACCTTCTCTCATATCCTGGGAACTATTCTTCCATGCTGTGTGTAAACTATAGAGAAGAGAAACAAAGTGTAAAGACCTGCCCTTTATCTCTGGGAAATACAGAGTCTATCTGGTCGACAAGGTGAATATGCATGAAAGAAATAAGAACTGTGGAAATGCTCTAGAAGACACTGAGAATCCTGGGAGTCTAGGATCATCACTTCTATTTCTTGCCAGAACAATGCATTCAATTCTTAAAGATGCTGACAGTTCCATTTCCTTAAGGCAGTTACTGGAGGTGACTTAAGCATCCAAACTCACTTCATCTGAGTCTTGAATGTTTTTATTTGCACTTTGAGTGCCACCAAATCGTTTTATATGACAGATATAAAGGATAGTCCACTGTTAGCTGAAGAGAATGAGGCCACCGTCTCTTACCCTGGTGCCTCATCTTTTACTTCCCACACCATCAACCTCCCATCATCTGGCAGATCATGGGTCCTCAATGGGAGAGAATAAAAGTGACAACAGGCTGAAACCTGATGCTTTTGAGATTTTCCCCTAGATGCCAACGCTTCTGAATAATCATTCTTTCTTTCCATTACTTAGACATCATTATACAGGTAAAACACGTTCTCAGTGGCCTACTGTAGGCCAGTGGCAGGGATACATTGTTGAAAGCTAACGCCTGTTATTAAATGTCAAAACTCAACTCATGTGATCCAGCCACTGCCTCAACCAGCTGCAGGCTGGAAAACTCTTCTAAACACTGGAAGGGAAGGTGGTCACTGAGCCCCACCTTCCAGGAAGGTGGAAAGAGCAGCACACAATGACCAAATCGTGGAGATGAAGGCCTTCATCAGATCATAAAACAGCAGTGACTGCAATTAATTGCTGATAAAATATGAAAGAGTATCTTGTTGCTGGAGGTCCGGTGCTAGCTAGAACAAAGTACAGCTGGGGAAAGGCATGCCTCTGAGCTCTGCTTTGTGAAGACAGATTCACCCATCCTTGTTGGGGGCATCTTGGAGGAAGCAACCGTAAAGAGCCATAGAGGACCAAGAGAAAACCCAAAACGTGAGCATAACTTTTGGAAGTGCAACCTCCCTAGCTCCCACGGCTTCTCCAGCAAACGGCTGCTCTTGAATGAGTTCCCCAACCAGAATGTGATGGGGAGGGTGATGGGGAGAGAGCAAATCCCACTCTTGTTTGGCTGTCACAAGAGTTAAAAAAAAAACAAGACAAGGGCTTCCCTGGTGGCTCAGTGGTGAAGAATCCAGCTGCCAATGCAGGGGACATGGATTCAACCCCTTATCTGGGAAGATCTCACACCCCGCAGAACAACTAAGCCCATGGCCCACAGCTATTCAGCCTGGGCCCTAGAGCCCGTGCTCCACAACAGAAGAAGCCACCGCAGCGCAAAGCCTGTGCGCTGAAACTAGAGAGGAGCCCACACTGCACCTGGGGAAAAGCCCATGCAGCAGTGGAGATCCAGCACCACCATGAATAAATAAGCATTTAAAGATGTCTTCTCATACGCAGCATTAAAAAAAAGACAAACAGGAGAGAATCTACCCAGAGTCAACATTAGTAAACACTCAGAAATGTTTGGAACAGAGGGTTTTATAGTGTTCTTCACTATAAGATGATATTTGTTTTGTTAATCCAAAAATGCCAGGAGAAAGGAGGTGGTAGTAAACTCATTTACTTAAAAAAAGGTTTCCAAGGGTCTTTGAAGTCTAAAATACAGCTTCTCTAGCAACTCACCCCCATTCTCAGGATGTTAGTGAGATGCGCAAGCGTGGCTGTGTGTGTCTCTGTACCGGCAGTCATAAATGCATGTGAGGCTTCTCTTTTTTCCACTTGATTAGTCAAAGAGAATTTTTTTTATTGTTGTTTGTAGAGTTAGTTTTCCTTTATTATACAAACAGATCATTGAAGAAACTGGCTCAAGTTTACCTTCAAATTCAACAACCAGACTCAGCATTACAAGCTGCTTACGCTATGAGGGGTAGACAGGAAGTGGGTCATTCTTTGCTTCTTAATGGAATAGTGGGCAGAACTGTCCATACGTTACAATCCTTTTCCTCGCTCTCCTTTCTGTTAAGCCTGTAGAGGCACTTTATATAAGTTAAATGTGAATATGATGTGTTCCACTGTATATATAAATTAGTCATAATATTGCCATCTCTTTACTTATAGTGAATTCCAAATTGTTTTATTTGGTTGTATTTAACATTTGTATGCGTACTTAGCTTACTATATACTTTTTATGATTACTTTTATAAGATCAAGGGTCTCTTATTCAGGATTTTTGCACTCTCCTCTATCATTTTTATCCTTCTANAATTAGTCATAATATTGCCATCTCTTTACTTATAGTGAATTCCAAATTGTTTTATTTGGTTGTATTTAACATTTGTATGCGTACTTAGCTTACTATATACTTTTTATGATTACTTTTATAAGATCAAGGGTCTCTTATTCAGGATTTTTGCACTCTCCTCTATCATTTTTATCCTTCTAGTTTCATGGAGGTTAATATACTCTTTCTTTTGTGTACATTGCTCTTCTCAATGGTTAAGGAAGTGATAAAAAAATATATAGGGAATCATACACATTAACAAAACAACAAGTGAAAATAAATTTTAAAACTCATATCATACCAGATATAATATTGCTAAATGATTTGACAGAGGTTTTCAAAAGTTGGTCATGAGCTGAATAAATCAAAATAATCAAGGGGTTTTATAAAAATACTAAGTCTCAAATTTCAGCCTGTATTAACCAAACAGCTCTGGAAGGCCCAGATGCCCCCAAGTGTTAAAGTTCTCCCAAGGGATTCAGACACAAATTTTCTGTGTAGATGATAGCTTTAGTTCTTGCAACAAATGGATTAACAATTATGTCCCCTGCAGGAAAGAGCACTAGACAGTGAGGGGGGAATTCAGGCCAAAATCATCCTCTGCTCTGTACCCCATACTTTTGGTTCACCGAGTTCAGGCTGGGAAACAGCAGTATCAGTGTCCCCCGGAGCCTGTTAGAAATACAGAATGTCAGAACCACCCTTCACCTCCTGCATCAGGATCTGCATTTTAACAAGAGCTCCAGGTGATTCCCATGCAGCTTCAAGCTGGTGGAAAACCGTCAAGACCAAGTCATCCCGCTTTCTCTGGGCTTCATTTGGAAACAGATGGACTTGGACCAGATAGTCTATATCTTCCTCCAGCCCCACCATTGCACGATGACCTTCAAAGTGAAGATGCAAAGGGGAAATACAATAGAAAGTTCTAGACAGGATGTCAGGGGAAAAAATGAAGATTAAATCAAAACATACTTTTATAGGAAACATTTGTCTAAGAAAAATCCACATCCCATGATACACACACCGTCATATGAGACCATGAGGATGTGGCCAGTCCCTTGCTGGGCATGGGAAGCTGAAGTGAAGGGGGATGTGAGGCAGTGAGGAAGGGGGAAGGATGCGGAAGGGAGGAAGGCTGTGCACAACCCTGAGTCCCGGGGCAAGTCCAGGAGAGAGGAAGGACTGGAATCCAGGTGTCTCCACTCCCAGCTCCTGGACCACCCTGCCTTGTTGTCTCAGCTGCATCAGGAAAAATGAGGAAAACAAGAGCAGGACGTAATAACAAAGACAGCAGGTGTTTATAGAGGGTGGGACGTGGATGTGGCTCCTTGACTCCATCCTGGAGTCACTTTAGTCCTCAGATTATTATTTCAACATTAGGGCCCTTATGTCCTGACAACCATCCCTCTTTCCCACATCTCCAGCCCTGTACAATTTCTTTTTAGGGAACCAGTGTCAAAAGAATATGCTCTTCTAGTTCCCAAGAGTCAGATGTCATGAGTCCTGATAGGTACCCTTCCTTTCCAGATTCCAGACCTCGGTTTCCTGTCATTTATCCTTTGACAGGCACTCTAGATAAATCATGTGTATTCTTTACTATAAGGTTCCCATGTCAAGAAATCAGACATTTATTCACAGAGCTAAATACAAATATAGATTCATTCTTTCTTTCTAATTCTATAAGAAATGTAATAACATTCAAACATTACATAAATATGCAACAGAAAAAGTCATATTTGGTCTTCTCACAGGCCCCTAGAAATCACCATGGCCCACAGAGTGCCCTTCTCCCACTGTTTTTACTTTCTCTTAAGCCTAACTTTTTAAAAAGCAGGATCATATCACACAAACTATTTTATAACTTGCTTTCTTGACTTCATATCTCTTGGTCATCCTTTCAAGTCACTTTATAATGGCCATCCTTCTTCATTATAATATCGGTGTGGTACGCCAACATTTTCCCAATCATATATCTATCAATGGACACTTGGATTATTTCTGATTTTTCTCTGTTACAAGCTATGCTGCACATTAGAATATCCAACACCAGGAGCTACACATGAAACAGCAAGGCTTTTGGTTTATTTCATTTCCTGATTGTTGGTTTTCCTCTCACTGCATTTTTGGTCTCCAGTTATAATAACAGTAGCAGCAGAAGACAGGATTTATTGGATGGTTATGGAAGATTCTGGAGTTCAGATTACCACTGTCAGAATCCTGAATGGGCTCTGAGTGGGGTCCATCTTTCCTAAGGAAGCCCCTTGCCCAGGTCCATTCCATCCATGCTCCTCCCCCAACATCCTTGCCTCTTAAGTGATGGGAAGCTGGTGCTTCATTCCATATGGCTCCAGTGTTGTCATTGAATTAGCAATACAGACAAGGTCACCAGTCTTAAAGACTCCAGAGTCTAGAAAAACTACTAGAGAAGTAAACAGAGTAACAAAAATTTCAGATGGAAACATATGGCAGGGAGAAAGTATTACCAGGTATTGAGATAGACAATAACTGAATGAGAGAAGGGAAGGGAAATTTTCAAAACCTTCTTCTTTTTTAATAGATTCAGTTCAGTTCATTTTAGTCACTCAGTCGTGTTCGACTCTTTGCAACCCCATAAACCACAGCACGCCAGGCCTCCCTGTCCATCACCAACTCCCGGAGTTCACTCAGACTCACGCCCATCGAGTCAGTGATGCCATCCAGCCACCTCATCCTCGGTCGTCCTCTTCTCCTCCTGCCCCCAATCCCTCCCAGCATCAGAGTCTTTTCCAATGAGTCAACTCTTCACATGAGGTGGCCAAAGTACTGGAGTTTCAGCTTTAGCATCAGTCCTTCCAAAGAAATCCTAGGGCTGATCTCCTTCAGNACCCCATGAATCGCAGCACGCCAGGCCTCCCTGTCCATCACCAACTCCCAGAGTTCACTCAGACTCACGCCCATTGAGTCAGTGATGCCATCCAGCCATCTCATCCTCGGTCGTCCTCTTCTCCTCCTGCCCCCAATCCCTCCCAGCATCAGAGTCTTTTCCAATGAGTCAACTCTTCACATGAGGTGGCCAAAGTACTGGAGTTTCAGCTGCAGCATCATTCTCTCCAAATAAATCCCAGGGCTGATCTCCTTCAGAATGGACTGGTTGGATCTCCTTGCAGTCCAAGGGATTCTCAAGAGTCTTCTCCAACACCACAGTTCAAAAGCATCAATTCTTTGGTGCTCAGCTTTCTTCACAGTCAACCTCTCACATCCATACATGACTACTGGAAAAACCATAGCCTTGACTAGATGGACCTGTGTTGGCAAAGTAATGTCTCTGCCTTTTAATATGCTGTCTAGGTTGGTCATAACTTTCCTTCCAAGGAGTAAACATCTTGTAATTTCATGGCTGCAGTCACCATCTGCAGTGATTTTGGAGTTCCCCAAAATAAAGTCTAACACTGTTTCCACTGTTTCCCCATCTACTTCCCATGAAGTGATGGGACCAAATGCCATGATCTTCATTTTCTGAATGTTGAACTTGAAGCCAACTTTTTCACTCTCCACTTTACCTTTCATCAAGAAGCTTTTGAGTTCCTTTTCACTTTCTGCCATAAGGATGGTGTCATCTGCATATCTGAGGTTATCGATATTTCTCCCAGCAATCTTGATTCCAGCTTGTGCTTCTTCTAGCCCAGCATTTCTCATGATGTACTCTGCATAGAAGTTAAATAAGCAGGGTGACAATATACAGCCTTGATGTACTCCTTTTCCTATTTGGAACTAGTCTGTTGTTCCATGTCCAGTTCTAACTGTTGCTTCCTGACCTGCATATAGGTTTCTCAAGAGGCAGGTCAGGTGGTCTGGTATTCCCATTTCTTTCAGAATTGTCCACAGTTTATTGTGATCCACACAGTCAAAGGCTTTGGCATAGTCAATAAAGCAGAAAGAGATGTTTTTCTGGAACTCTCTTGCTTTTTTGATGATTCAGGGGATATTGGCAATTTGATCTCTGGTTCCTCTACCTTTTCTAAAACCAGCTTGAACATCAGGATGTTCACAGTTCACGTATTGCTGAAGCCTGGCTTGGAGAATTTTGAGCATTACTTTCCTAGCATGTGAGATGAGTGCAATTGTGCGGTAGTTTGAGCATTCTTTGGCATTGCCTTTCTTTGGGATTGGAACCCACTAAAATCACCTCATTGTGTGACAACCACAAACCTTTCATCACACTAGAAAACTAGTGTGTATAATAGAAAACATATTTCATAGAAATAACAAGATTCCTCAGATATGCAGAAAGTAGACAGTGTTGTAATAAATATGAATTTCAGACTAAAATGTATTAATTTGAATTATTATTTTTGACATATAGCAACTGTATGACTTTAGACAAGTTGTTTAAGCTCACTTGTAAAATGGGAACGTTTTCAGTAATGTCTAAGAGCTATGAAGCAGTACATGTAAAACTCTCCACGTGTAGTCTGTCTCAGAGTAATAGTTCAATAAATGCTATCTATTATTTTGATTATGGCAGCTATGTAGCCTTAGCTAGGTTTAGAAATTCTTGTGTGTCTCATTATCTAATCAGAATAAATATCTTGCAGTTACTTATAATACTAAAGTCTCGCTCCTTTACTCACCTATTTCTGTGTCCTGATTAACATTATTTTTTAATTCTATGCAGAAAATATTTATACCAAAGACAAGTGATATAAAAATAAATTTCTATTTATATGAGATTACAGTCTGGGGGCAATAGTTGAGGAAAATAAAAGCAGTCAATTAACATCAACAGACAAATTGAGTACATACAGTGTATACCACAAGTACAAATAAAAGCATGTTTGTTATATGTACAAGGATCTCGTTTATTTTCTTAGTAATCCTACTATGTGGATTACTGGTAAAAGTGGAAGGAACTAGTATCTCAGAGGATATATGTTAACTGAAATTAAAAGAGAAGATGCAATATTTGCAGCAACATGGATGGACCTGGAGATTATCATACTAAGTGAAGTAAATCTGACAAATATTACAAGTTTCATATGATATCACTTATAAGCAGAATCTTAAAAAATGATACAAATGAATTTATTTACAAAACAGACTAAGTCTTAGAGAAGGAACTTATGGTTACCAAGGTGGGAAGGCTGCGGGGAGGGACAGACTGGGAGTTTGGGATTCAGATAAACACATTGCTGTATTTAAAACTTTAATCAAGAGGCTCTTTAGTTCTTCACTTTCTGCCATAAGGGTGGTGTCATCTGCATATCTGAGGTTATTGATATTTCTCCCAGCAATCTTGATTCCAGCTTGTGCTTCTTCCAGCCCAGAGTTTCTCATGATGTACTCTGCATATCAGTTAAATAAGCAGGGTAACAATATACAGCCTTCACGTACTCCTTTTCCTATTTGGAACCAGTCTGTTGTTCCATGTCCAGTTCTAACTGTTGCTTCCTGACCTGCATACAGGTTTCTCAGGAGGCAGGTCAGGTGGTCTGGTATTCCCATCTCTTTCAAGAGGAGAGTGAAAAAGCTGGCTTAAAGCTCAGCATTCAGAAAACTAAGATCATGGCATCCAGTCCCATCACTTCATGGCAAATGAGGAAACAATAGAAACATTGGCTGACTTTATTTTTCTGGACTCGAAAATCACTGCAGATGGTGATTGCAGCCATGAAATTATAGGATGCTTACTCCTTGAAGGAAAGTTATGACCAACCTAGATAGCATATTAAAAAGCAGAGATATTACTTTGCCAACAAAGGTCCTTCTAGTCAAGGCTATGGTTTATCCAGTGGTCATGTATGGATGTGAGAGTTGGACTATAAAGAAAGCTGAGCCCCGAAGAATTGATGCTTTTGAACTGTATTGTCGGAGAAGACTCTTGAGAGTCCCTTGGACTGCAAGGAGATCCAACCAGTCCATCCTAAAGCAGATCAGTCCTGGGTGTTCATTGGTAGGACTGATGTTTAAGCTGAAACTCCAATACTTTGTCNAGTCTGTTGTTCCATGTCCAGTTCTAACTGCTGCTTCTTGACCTGCATACAGGTTTCTCAGGAGGCAGGTCAGGTGGTCTGGTATTCCCATCTCTTTCAAGAGGAGAGTGAAAAAGCTGGCTTAAAGCTCAGCATTCAGAAAACTAAGATCATGGCATCCAGTCCCATCACTTCATGGCAAATGAGGAAACAATAGAAACATTGGCTGACTTTATTTTTCTGGACTCGAAAATCACTGCAGATGGTGATTGCAGCCATGAAATTATAGGATGCTTACTCCTTGAAGTAAAGTTATGACCAACCTAGATAGCATATTAAAAAGCAGAGATATTACTTTGCCAACAAAGGTCCTTCTAGTCAAGGCTATGGTTTATCCAGTGGTCATGTATGGATGTGAGAGTTGGACTATAAAGAAAGCTGAGCCCCGAAGAATTGATGCTTTTGAACTGTATTGTCGGAGAAGACTCTTGAGAGTCCCTTGGACTGCAAGGAGATCCAACCAGTCCATCCTAAAGCAGATCAGTCCTGGGTGTTCATTGGTAGGACTGATGTTTAAGCTGAAACTCCAATACTTTGTCCACCTGATGCGAAGAGCTGACTCATTTGCAAAGACCCTGATGCTGGGAAAGATTGAGGGCAGGGGGAGAAGGGGACGACAGAGGATGAGATGGTTGGATGCATCACCGACACAATGGACATGGGTTTGGGTGGACTCCAGGAGTTGGTGATGGACAGGGGGCCATAGTGTGCTGCGGTTCATGGGGTCACAAAGAGTTGGACACAACTGAGTGAATGAACTGAACTGATATTTAAAACTGAAAACCAACAAGGACCTATTGTATGCCACAGGGAACTCTGGACCTACTGTGTACCACAAGGAACTCTGCTCAATATTCTGTAACAATTTAAATGGGAAAAGAATTTGAAAAAAGAATAGATACACGTATAGGTATAGGTGAATCAGTTTGCTATACTCCTGAAGCTAACACAACATTGTTAATCAACTATACTTCAATATAAAAAATTATGAGAAGTTCCTGGCTTTCAGTAGAAAATAGAAGAGAAGAGGCAAATGTTAAACAGATGGAAGATGGAGCTCTTTAGGACCAGAGAAACACTGTAACAGGCCTGAAGTCAGATGTGGAGAAATTCTGAATGTCTTGCAACAAATAATATTTGTGTACCTGCCAGGTACTATGCCCTCTGTTAGTCATGGAATTTCCAAAGACAAAAATGCTTACTGCTGATAGGAAACATACTCTGGAGCGGTAGATACATGAATAGATGTGATGTGGGTCAATTTTTTTCACATATGAAACCCACACCTTTTCATATCTTCTTGAATGTGTTTCTTTGCAACTCCTCCTCAAGCTGAGCCTCCACACTTTTTATTCCAGGAAAGGGGAAGAGAAGATAATACTTAGAAAAGAGGTCACCGGTTGGTCTTAAAATTTAAAGCTGACTTTCTTGACCTTTGAAGAAAGTCAGTCTCTCTACAATGGATTGTAAGAGAGGAAATGATTTTCTAAATTATTTTTCCTTGTTACTGAACCAAACATGAGTGTGCTTGCCCCTATGGAGTAAAGAAGATCTACTGATACCAGTTGTGGTGAAGGAAAGTGCACTGTTTAATTGCAGGCGCCAAGCAAGGAGTCCAGGGCAGGTAGATGCTCAAAACACCTGGACTCTGGATAAGTTTCAGCAAAACATTCTTCCTAGGGCCAGGTGAAGGAGGGCCATCCTAGGGTGTGCAGTCAGCATGAATACAATTCTGACTGGTCGATGGTGAGGCGACAGGGCCATGGCACAGAGGTTAGCATTGTCAGTTCTCATGCTGCGGTATGTCTGAGGGCTACACACTCACGGTCATCAGTAGTTAATTTCTTCCATTTGGTGGGGGTTTTTAGCATCTGTACAACAACTCAGGAAATGTGCTTCAGATACTATTATGTAGGTACTTCTGTCAGTTAAGTTCAGTTCAGT
>SJYA01009222.1:0-15118 GCA_006410615.1 Neotragus moschatus
CTGGCTGTGAACTCACACACTCCAATTTGTGTGCACTCTGTGGTTTCAGTCATGTCTGACTCATTGCGACCCCATGGCCTGCAGCCCGCCAGGCTCCTCTGACCATGGGATTCTCTAGGCAAGCATACCGGAGTGGTTTGGCATTCCCTTCTCCAGGGGATCTTCCCAACCCAGGGATCAAACTTGAGTCTCCTGTGTGTCCTCCATTCTATGCAGATTCTTTACCACTGAGCCACCATCGAGTTTATTTGGCCTTAATAAATAATTTGTCACATAAAATCTGTCTTCAAAATATATAATTTTAACATAAAATCTCATATGTCTGCTAAAAAGTTTTCTCCATAGGCTCAACCTCTCCAGGTAAAAATACTGGAGTGGGTAATGGGTTGCCATTCCCTTCTCCAGGAGATTTCCCAACCCAGGGATGGAACCTGGGTCTCCTGAACTGGAGGTGAATTCTTTCCCATCTGAGACACCAGGGAAGCCCATTGCAAGCACAAATGTCAATCATTTTCTCCTTTCAAAACTGCCCATTCCAACACTGCAGGGCTGTACAGAGTGAGACGGTGTTGTCCTGCTGGGTCCTGCAGGTGAATTCTTTCCCGTCTGAGACACCAGGGAAGCCCGTTGCAAGCACAAATGTCAGTCATTTTCTCCTTTCAAAACTCTGCCCATTCCAACACTACGGGGCTGTGCAGAGTGAGACAGTGTTGTCCCGCTGGGCCCTGCAGGTGCCTTTGGAGTGTCTAGCTGAGAAATAAGCTAAGCAGCCCGTTTCTGTAGATTCGTATCCTACAGATGGCTCAGAAGTAAAGACCCTGCTATCTTCTGTGTCCTCTTGGGGTCTGACTTCCCAAGGGCAATTGTCACGTGTCGGAAAGCACACCGTGGTGGAGTCTGTGCTAAGGGTGTCTGTCCCCAGTGGCAGGGCAAAGGCAGCGATACGCCCAGAAATGACTGTAGCGACTCACTGATTCATGAGTTCCGTTAGAGCGGTGTCTCACAGCGGATGGACGTGAAAGCTTAGTGGCATGTCGCATGGAGGTGCAAAGCTCTTGGGATCACCTCAAGATCAAATTGAATTTGAATGNATTGTCACGTGTCGGAAAGCACACCGTGGTAGAGTCTGTGCTAAGGGTGTCTGTCCCCAGTGGCAGGGCAAAGGCAGCGATCCGCCCAGAAATGACTGTAGCGACTCACTGATTCATGAGTTCCGTTACAGCGGTGTCTCACAGCAGATGGACGTGCAAGCTTAGTGAGTTCCGTTACAGCGGTGTCTCACAGCAGATGGACGTGCAAGCTTAGTGGCATGTCGCATGGAGGTGCAAAGCTCTTGGGATCACCTCAAGATCAAATTGAATTTGAATGTGTGTCAGCAGTGAGGGTCAGCTGGGTCATTGATTGTTATCACAGGAATTTGTAAAATTGTGAGCTTGACAGTATCAGTCTTCATGATCAGGAGATGTTTTAGAGCTGAATACACTGCATTTCAGTTTTCAGTTGCTCAGCGGTGTCTGACTCTTTGCGGCCCCATGGGCTGCAGCACGCTAGGCCTCCCTGTCCATCACCAACTCCCAGAGCTTGCTCAAATTCATGTCCATCGAGTCGGTGATGCCATCCAACCATCTCATCCTCTGTCACCCCCTTCTCTTCCTGCCTTCAGTCTTTCCCAGCATCAGGGTCTTTTCCAGTGAGTCAGTTCTTTGCATCAGGTGGCCAAAGGATTGGAGCTTCAGCTTCAGCATCAGTCCTTCCAATGAATATTCAGAACTGATTTCTTTTAGGATCTCCTTGCAGTCCAAGGGACTCTAAAGAGTCTTCTCCAACACCACAGTTCCAAAGCATCAATTCTTCAGCGCTCAGCTTTCTTTACGGTCCAACTCTCACATCCATACATGAGTACAGGAAAAGCCATAGCCTTGACTAGACGGCCCTTTGTTGACAAAGAGTGAGAGAGAGACCTAAAGAAGGAAAGGGTTTTGCCATTCTTAGACCTGAATATTCTTGATTCAAACAAGCAGGCCTCCCATGGGAGAGGTTAAAAAGTGGTTATATCCACATGACGTACTCTCCGTTATTTCGGGATAGAATGACATCCAGTTATAAAAGTATGCCATTTGGGGACTTCCCTGGCCGTCCAGGGGTTAACACTGTGCACTTCCACTCTAGGGGGCCCAAGTTCAATGCTCCTCGGGGACCCAAGATCCTGCTGGCCACTGAAGTGTTAGTTGCTCAGTTGTGTCTGACTCATGGCGACCCCATGAACTGTAGCCCATCTGTCTCCTCGGATCATAGTGTATTCCAGGCAAGAATACTGGAATGAGTTGCCCTTCCCTTCTCCAAGGGATCTTCCTGACCCAGGAATCGATCCCAGGTCTCCCGCATTGCAGGCAGGTTCTTTACCATCTGAGCCACCAGGGACGCTCTAGTCCATGCTGCTTGTCATGGCCAAAAAAGGAAAAAAAAAAAAAAAAAAAAGACCAGGGGAATCATTTCCATAAAGCTAAATAAAAAGGAATGTTTTAATAAATTAAAAAAAGAATATTTATCCTTCTGTGGTATTGTCCTGTGGAAATTGTAAGAAATCAAAGTGAACGTTTTTGATCATAAAATGTAGTTCTCAGTGCTCACGCTCTGTGTAGGCTGAAGCAAGTCTCCAAAGAGTTAAGCCTGGTGTTTCAAGTCAGTCTGCACTGAAATGCACAGATGGGATGCCATGTCTAACGCGTGTCAGGCATAGGCAGGCTGGCACAGGGGACCCAGGGCTATGCAGAAGTTGTCGGTAACGTCACCTACAAGGCCTGTCTGTCCAACACCACGCTGCCAGGAAGAATAAGACATGTTCCAGAGTAAGAGTGTTTCATGACTCGGGATTCCCCATCTGGGGAAGGTGACTCTAGCTAACGGTAGGAAAACAGGCCAGTGGACTCCGCTGGAAGTAAAACCCTGAGGCAAATGGTTAAAGAGCAGAGTCTCTGTGGGTCTCACAAATAGGGTAGCACTGAGCAGTCTCACCGAACAGAGCCCAGGGCGAGTGTAGGGTGAGAGTGTGGGACTGGTGTTGGGGACAGGGGGATGGGGACCCCCTGGGAGGCCTGGGAATGCCAGGGAGGGCGTATGGGCGAGTGTAGGGTGAGAGTGTGGAACTGGTGCTGGGGACAGGGGGCTGGGGACCCTCTGGGAGGCCTGGGAATGCCAGGGAGGGCATATTGGTAGGTTACAGGGACCACTGGTAGCTTACAGGTGAAGAAGCAGGTTAAATGGCACTGCTGGAGAACTGGGGTTTGCACACTGCTGACAAAGACTCACAGTAACTTTGTTCAATCACTCAGTCGTGTCTGACTCTTTGCGACCCCACGGACTGCAGCACGCCAGGCCTCCCTGCCCATCACCAACTCCCAGAGCTTATTCAAGCTCATGTCCATCCAGTTGTCTATGCCATCTAACCATCTCATCCTCCTTTGCCCCCTTCTCCTCCCACCCTCAGTCTTTCTCAGCATCAGGGTATTTTCCCATGAGTCAGTTCTTCGCATCAGGTGGCCAAAGAATTGGAACTTCAGCTTCAGCACCAGTCCTTCCAATGAACACCCAGGACTGATGTCCTGTAGGGGGGACTGGTTGGATCTCCTTGCAGTCCAAGGGACTCTCAAGAGTCTTCTCCAATACCACAGTTCCAAAGCATCCATTCTTCTGTGCTCAGCTTTCTTTATGGTCCAGCTCTCACATCCACACACCTGACTTGTGTGTAACTGACTTGATCGGACACTAACTTGAGGGGGCATAATCAAGGCTCACCCCCCAGAGCAGACACACAAGTCCTGAGATTGATCCTTACCCACAGTGTATCCTCGTAGCAGAGCTGTGCAGTGGAATTTCCCATGCTGACCCAGAGTTCCTGGACCTGTGCTGTCCAATATGGTGACCACTGGCCACATGTGACTTTGACCCCTTGACATGTGCCCAAGATGACTGAGAAGCTGTATTTTTTATTCTATTTTTCGCTGTGCTGGGTCTCCCTTGCTGTGCATACTTTATTTTGTTGTGGTATGAAGTGAATGACTCTTTGTGACCCCATGGACTATGCAGTCCAGGGAATTCTCCAGGCCACAATACTGGAGTGGGTAGTCTTTCCCTTCTCCAGGGGATCGTCCCAACCCAGGGATTGAACCAGGGTCTCCTGGACTGCAGACAGATTCTTTACCAGCTGAGCCCCCAGGGAAGCCCTCTGTTGTGCTGAGCGGGGGGCTAACCTTTGGTGTCGGTGTGCAGGCTTCTTGTTGCAGTGGTTCATGTTAATTGCAAAGCACAGGCTCAGGCTAGTTGCTTCCGTACTTCCAGCACACAGACTCAGTTGGTCCATGGCATTTGGGATCCTCCTGGACCAGGGATCGAACCCCTGTTTCCTGTGTTGGCAAGCAGATGCATAACCATTGGACCACCAGCAAAGTCCCTCATTTAATTTTAATGTCACTTAAATATAAGTGTAATAGCCAGATAGCTACTGGGCAATAATATTAGCCTAGCTATGTAAGACTGTGGAGTGAAAAAGAAAGCTCGTATGACATATTTGAATGATACAAGACACATTTTGACTGTTTGAGGTTAAGGAGAAGGCAATGGCACCGGACTCCAGTACTCTTGACTAGAAAATCCCATGGACGGGGGAGGAGCCTGGTAGGCTGCAGTCCATGGGGTCGCTAAGAATTGGACAGGACTGAGCAACTTCACTTTCACTTTCCACTTTCGTGCATTGGAGAAGTAAACGGCAACCCACTCTAGTGTTCTTGCCTGGAGAATTCCAGGGATGGTGGCGCCTGGTGGGCTGCCGTCTGTGGGGTCGCACAGAGTCGAACACGACTGAAGCGACTTAGCAGCAGCAGAAGCAGCAGGTTAAGGAATTTCTGCCATTTCTGTTTCTGATACTCTTCTCAAGGTCACTATCAGTAGGCTGCTGACTTATTATGATGCTTGCTGTTCAGAGCATCTCCAAGGACACCCTGGAGGGCGTAATGAGCCGGCGGTCTAGGGCCTGATCTAATTTGGTGACTCACGCTTTCTCTTCTCTCTGTTATAGTGACTCGACCAATTTTAATTGAACATTTGCATGTGGCGCTTATCAAATAACCTCAACCTTTTAAAATGCGTTGCTTGGTGGCAGCTCATTTCTGGGAGTGGAGAGAAATGCCTCCCCTCCAGAAAGTCCTTTCACGCTCAGAGATTTCCTGCTGTTGTGGATGTCAGTGTTGGGTAAAACAGTCAAGGCGGGTGAACAGGCATAACAGGCATGGAGGAAGGTCACCCCTGTGAGCAGAGAACAGTGACTGAGACTGCTGGCCGGAGCAGCAGTGGCTGGGAGGGTTTGGGTGGGAAAGGAAAACCCAGCCCCACCTCGGGATTGCAGACCGCGAAATACGGACTGATAGGTTACTAGTCATCACTGGGATGGCTCAGTGGTCTGCCTGCTAATGCAGAAGGTGCATGTTGGATCCCCGTCTGGGGAGGATCCCCTGGAGGAGGACAGGGCCACCCACTCCAGTGTTCTTGCCCGGGAAATCCCCATGCACAGAGGAGCCTGGCGGGCTATAGTCCGCGGGGTTGCACAGAGCTGGACACGCCTGAGGTACTGAACAACAGCAGCAGTGTCTTAAGGTGAGACCTCCTCTTCCTCTGAATGTGATACAGACCCCAGTCCCACTTCAGGCACGTCCGTGGGGGCTGCGGTCTACGGAGAGCAGAACTAGAGAAAATTGTGGTCTAAACTCGAAGAAATGAGCTCAGTGCTGTGCTGGAAGAAGTGATTCCTGCCCTCACCAAGGTTACCAAGAATAGTGAAGAACAGGCAAGAGCTGGTGAGTGATGGTAAGACCAAGAAACCCAGAGATTGAAAACCCAGCCCTCAGCTTGTGGAGGAGAATCCAGACATATGCGGTCTGAGATAGCTGTGGTTTACATTAGCATTTGATATGGACTTCCCTGGTGGCACTAACTGGAAAAGAACCCGACTGCCAGTGCAGGAGACGCAAGAGAGTCGGGTTCCATCCCTGGGTCGGGAAGATCCCCTGGAGAAGGGACTGGCCACCCACATCCAGTATTCTTGCCTGGAGAATCCCATGGACAGAGGAACCTGGCAGGCTAGAGTCCGTAGGGTCTTCCGCTGGTTGTATAGAGGCGCATGGAGAATCAAAGGACCCCTCTTCCAGACACTTTGTAGTTTCCGTGTTGTGGTTTCTCAGAACAAGGGCAGTTTTTCTTCGGAAGAGGTTTTCGGAAGTTGACTGCTGTGAATGAGACTGAGAGACCAATCAGTGTTGGCCTGCTTGGTGGGGAGAGCGTGCAGAGTGGTGGGATTTGTGCCTAGGCTGGTCAGACAGGAGAAGGGCAGTCAGTGGCTGTCCCAGGGTCCTGCTTAAGGGGCCTGCCTCAGCACACCCCCAGGGGATCTGTGTGCTTCAGCCTGAGTGGATCGCAGGGGGTCCTGAGCCTGGTGCTTTTGCAGGCAGCGGGCCTGCTTCCTGGTTTCCTGTAGGCTTTGTCTCTCGTCTGGAGAACCCTGGAGCATCTAGCCGCTTGGTGCCCTTCCTGGTGGAAGTCCTAATTAAGTCAGACTCAAGAAGAAAGCTGAGCACCAAAGAATGGATGCTTTGGAACTGTGATGTTGGACAAGACTCTTCAGAGTCCCTTGGACTGCAAGGAGATCCAACCAGTCTATCTTAAAGGAAATCAGTCTTGAATGTTCACTGGAAGGACTGATGCTGAAGCTGAAACTCCAGTCCTTTGGCCACCGGATGGGAAAAACTGACTCATTTGAAAAGACACTGATGCTGGGAAAGATTGAGGGCAGAAAGGGATGACAGAGGATGAGATGGCTGGATGGCATCACCAACTCAATGGACATGAGTTTGAGTAAGCTCTGGGAGTTGGTGATGGACAGGGAGGCCTGGCATGCTGCAGTCCATGGGGTCACAACGAGTCAGACAGGACTGAGCGACTGAACTGAACTGAACATGCCTGAGGCAGGAGCTGTTCACTTCCTTGTGAAGTCTGGGGCTAAGTGTCTCTTGGGGAGACAGTTGAACACGAGGAGGAATGGGCCTCAGGGGGAGACCCTCGGGGAGGACAGGGATGGGCTGATCNCGAGTCAGACAGGACTGAGCGACTGAACTGAACTGAACATGCCTGAGGCAGGAGCTGTTCACTTCCTTGTGAAGTCTGGGGCTAAGTGTCTCTTGGGGAGACAGTTGA
Organism: Neotragus moschatus; assembly: GCA_006410615.1. Classification (NCBI taxonomy): domain Eukaryota; kingdom Metazoa; phylum Chordata; class Mammalia; order Artiodactyla; family Bovidae; genus Neotragus; species Neotragus moschatus. The sequence continues at coordinate 7,243 of SJYA01009222.1, forward strand.
ACACGAGGAGGAATGGGCCTCAGGGGGAGACCCTCGGGGAGGACAGGGATGGGCTGATCGAGATGCTGGCTGAAGTGTTTTCCTCGGGTGCCTATCTGAGTCACAGTACTGTGTTCATTTCCACATAAAATATAGCTGTGGTCAGATAGTGCCTCTTGCAGCATTAATTAGCCAACTGTCCCCTTAGAACGCAGACATCGCGAACCAGCATCGTCGTCTACACGAATTACATGCTGCTGGCATGTACAAAAATGTCAGTGAGGAGGAAGGAGTAGGTGAACGAAGAAACTGCTGCTGTCTTTGGTAATTTAGCTGATGTGCGTGTGAGCCGCTCAGCTGTGTCTGACTCTTTGCAACCCCATGGACTGTAGTCCACCAGGCTCCTCTGTCCATGGGATTCTCCAGGCGAGGATAACGGGAGCGGGTGGCCCTTCGTTTCTCCAGGGGAGTCTTCCTGACCCAGGGATCAGACCCAGGTCTCCTGCACTGCAGCAGGATTCTTTACCATCTGAGCCACCAGGAAAGCTGATAGTTTAGGTGATTAACAATCACTGACATTGGACTTCAAATGTCGCCTGCTGTTTAAGGACATTTCGGGAGGGATCATTTTCAGTACCTACGAATTGCTGTCATGGGTGACTTTTTCAGTAATTTGAGGCATTTCTTTCTGTGAAACTGAGAATTTCTACTTTATTTAGTAAACTGTCTTAGTTTTATACCACAAAGTGCTTGGTGGTCACAATTAACATGGAATTAAGAATTTCTGCCTAAGGAGCCTGATACCTATCTTTGCCTGAAGTCTTCCGGAAATCTTTTCAGTTTATAAGGAAACATAATACCTCCACTGTGCTTAACTCACATAGTTATTAACATGTGTATGAAAACAGCCCAAGTGTTTTCTTAAGCTCCGTTGGATAACAGCATCATTGTTCTACCTGGATACAGGATTATATCAGCACATGTAACAAACAGATCATTTTCTAGAAACACACACAAAAAAAGAGCAGAGGTGAATTTCAGGGCCCTTGAACTCATCGCCAGAGACCAAAATTGCTGTGCCTCAAACTCTCGGAGTCAAGCGAAAAATGTCTGCTCACGTGCTCAAAGAGTTATTTGTTCTAGATTTAATCTCACAGCCATTTAGGCGGGGAAGATTGAACTTCAGGGTAAAATGTCACTAGATGTATTTTCAGATCTTTCTCAAAGCTTGACTACTCTTGTTTATGGAGAATAAGGTTTTAATGCTTGCCTCGTGTTTGCTGAAAACTCCTGGCATATTTTCTTCTGAGATTAGTATCCTGGGAGGAGGAGGGAGGAACATCTCTGTATTGAAGCTGGAAGTTTAGCACTGGACGGGCGGAGAGCTGAGGTTGGGGCTGACACTTGCTCCCTTGGACATCAGTTTGTGATGAATCAGTCATGTACTATGATGGCAAACCTAGGAATCTGCAGTACCCTACGTGTGGTAGGCTTGACTCAGGAGAGCCATGAATGTGGGGAAAAAAAAAAAAAAAAAAGGCACAGACAGTAAGTAACTGCAGAAACATGAGTGGCATAATTTAAACCCGTGAATCGGGGCTTTCCTGACCGTCGAGTGATTAAGAATCTGCCTTTCAGCACAGAGGACCTGGGTTCGATCCCTGGTCAGGGAAGGAAAATCCCACATGCCTTGTGGCTACTAAGACTGAGCGCCCCAGCTGGAGAGCCTCTGGGCTGCAACCAAAGATCACGCCTGCTGCAACTAAGATCCAACACAGCCGAGTAAATAACTCATGATCAAATTATTATTTTATTTAGTTAATGTGATTAGAAAAAAAAGGGGGGGGGGACACTTCCCTGATAGCTCAGTTGGTAAATAATCTGCCCACAATGTGGGAGACCCTTGTTTGATTCCTGAGTCGGGAAGATCCGCTGGAAAAGGGATAGGCCACCCACTCCAGTGTTCTTGGGCTTCCCTGGTGGTTCAGCTGGTGAAGAATCTGCTTGCAATGCAGGAGGACCTGGATTCAATCCCTGGGTTGGGCAGATCCCCTGGAGAAGGGAAAGGCTATCCACTCCAGTATTCTGGCCTGGAGAATCCCATGGACTGTATAGTCCTTGGGGTCACACTGACTGACTTTCACTTTCTTTCACTTCTTTCACTTTCAATTTAAAAACGCTTTATAAAAATAAAAAGCAGTGCATATAGCTAAGAAGACAAGGATATGGAGGTTGCTGGGAGATCCTTNCTGGAGAAGGGAAAGGCTATCCACTCCAGTATTCTGGCCTGGAGAATCCCATGGACTGTATAGTCCTTGGGGTCACACTGACTGACTTTCACTTTCTTTCACTTCTTTCACTTTCAATTTAAAAACGCTTTATAAAAATAAAAAGCAGTGCATATAGCTAACAAGACAAGGATATGGAGGTTGCTGGGAGATCCTTCCGGACAGAGTCCAGGTCATCTGTTTTGAAGGGGGGGTTTGAGAAACAGTCTTCTCCTCAACCGCTAATAAAACTCCATTTTGTGGTTAACACAACGCTCCATATTATTTTTCTCTTTGAGTTGAATTGGGTATCTGCCTCCTGGCACGTTTCTGTGCAAGGATGATAAAATGCCGATGGAACACATTTTATGTTCTTAAGGAGAATACAGTTAGGAACACGCAGGCAGTATTCACAGGAGACAAGAGGTGACTAGATGGGTTGCCTGCAATATCGCCAAACCAGTGGATTCCTAACCACTGTGTGCAGCAAGTCCCCTGCGTACGCACCTCCAAGCTGTGAACCTTCACGTAAGTTGGGTCAGCTGCCTTTGTCCTCTACAAGGGGCTGTGTTTTTTGTGTACCTTGCTGTACAGTGCTGCGTGAAGTACCACAGACAATGTCTTTATTTCACGCCCAGGATGTCCGGAAGCAGCAGTGACGTCCTAGCCCGGTATTGCTCAAAAGCGCCAGCTGTTGTACTGTGTTACTATACTTTTCAGGGTATTGTATTGTAACATTAATACTTGTTTGCTAAGCTTTGTATTTGCTTTTCTAAAACTTTTTCCAAATTTTAATTAATTTATTTATTTTTTGGCTGTACAAAATCTTCACTGTTGCACCCAGCCTTTCTCTAAGCTGTGGCTCTTGAGCTCAGTTGCCCTGAGGCATGTGGGATCTTCCCCAGCCAGGGGTTGAATCTGTCTCCTTGGCATTGCAAGGCAGATTCTAAGCCACTCACCACTGGAGAAGTCCCTGTTTTTTTTTTTTTTTTTTTTTTTTNAAACCACTGTGTGCAGCAAGTCCCCTGCGTACGCACCTCCAAGCTGTGAACCTTCACGTAAGTTGGGTCAGCTGCCTTTGTCCTCTACAAGGGGCTGTGTTTTTTGTGTACCTTGCTGTACAGTGCTGCGTGAAGTACCACAGACAATGTCTTTATTTCACGCCCAGGATGTCCGGAAGCAGCAGTGACGTCCTAGCCCGGTATTGCTCAAAAGCGCCAGCTGTTGTACTGTGTTACTATACTTTTCAGGGTATTGTATTGTAACATTAATACTTGTTTGCTAAGCTTTGTATTTGCTTTTCTAAAACTTTTTCCAAATTTTAATTAATTTATTTATTTTTTGGCTGTACAAAATCTTCACTGTTGCACCCAGCCTTTCTCTAAGCTGTGGCTCTTGAGCTCAGTTGCCCTGAGGCATGTGGGATCTTCCCCAGCCAGGGGTTGAATCTGTCTCCTTGGCATTGCAAGGCAGATTCTAAGCCACTCACCACTGGAGAAGTCCCTGTTTTTTTTTTTTTTTTTTTTTTTTAATTTGTGTGGAAAGTATTATAAACCTATTACACTACACCAGTCTCGGTGGCTCAGATGGTAAAGAATCTGCCTGCAATGCAGGAACCAGGGTTTGATCCCTGGGTCTGCAAGATTCCCTTGGAGAAGGAAATGGCAACCCACTCCAGTATTCTTGCCTGCAGAGTCCCACGGACAGGGAAGCCTGGCAGGCTGCAGTCCACGGGGTCGCAAAGAGTCAGACACGGCTGAGTGGCTAACGCACACTCTGTAGCTTGACAATGTTAGTTGGGTGCCTGGGCCAAGTTTGTGGGACTTTTTGGACCAACTGGACTTACAAAGATGCTCTCTGAAGGGAACTTGTTTGTACGTCAGAGACTAACTGTTCTTGAGAGACAGGAGGTACCACTTTGGGGGTGTAATTGAGCCTTCAAGGGAGCTGAGAGACAGGTGAGAGCTGAAAGAATCACTGCACACATAGGAATAAAGGAGTTCATGGTTGGGGTTAAGGTGGGCATAGCTCAATGGTATTTCCCCCAGCTGTATTGCAGTATACTTGGCGTATGACATGGTGTAAGTTTAAGGCGTAGGAAGTGTTGATTTGATAACCAGTGTTGGCCGCAAAATGATTGCCAGTGTAGGTGAGCTCACACTTCCGTCATGTGACCTAATTCCACTTCTGTCTCATGGTGGGAACATTGGCCGTAGTTGGTGGCATTCAACTGTATGGTATGGAGTTTAACCGTGTTCATGGCGCTNTTTTTTTTTTTTTTTTTTTTTTTTAATTTGTGTGGAAAGTATTATAAACCTATTACACTACACCAGTCTCGGTGGCTCAGATGGTAAAGAATCTGCCTGCAATGCAGGAACCAGGGTTTGATCCCTGGGTCTGCAAGATTCCCTTGGAGAAGGAAATGGCAACCCACTCCAGTATTCTTGCCTGCAGAGTCCCACGGACAGGGAAGCCTGGCAGGCTGCAGTCCACGGGGTCGCAAAGAGTCAGACACGGCTGAGTGGCTAACGCACACTCTGTAGCTTGACAATGTTAGTTGGGTGCCTGGGCCAAGTTTGTGGGACTTTTTGGACCAACTGGACTTACAAAGATGCTCTCTGAAGGGAACTTGTTTGTACATCAGAGACTAACTGTTCTTGAGAGACAGGAGGTACCACTTCAGGGGTGTAATTGAGCCTTCAAGGGAGCTGAGAGACAGGTGAGACCTGAAAGAATCACTGCACACATAGGAATAAAGGAGTTCATGGTTGGGGTTAAGGTGGGCATAGCTCAATGGTATTTCCCCCAGCTGTATTGCAGTATACTTGGCGTATGACATGGTGTAAGTTTAAGGCGTAGGAAGTGTTGATTTGATAACCAGTGTTGGCCGCAAAATGATTGCCAGTGTAGGTGAGCTCACACTTCCGTCATGTGACCTAATTCCACTTCTGTCTCATGGTGGGAACATTGGCCGTAGTTGGTGGCATTCAACTGTATGGTATGGAGTTTAACCGTGTTCATGGCGCTGTCTTACCGAGCAGAGGAGGGCAGTGCCGTTTCGTCTCCAAGTGGTTCCCATGGGAATTGGACTAGAATTTTTTTTTTTTAAACCACAGGGCTATTTCTGCCCTAGTTCTCCTCCGAGGGCAGACGTCTAGGTACACAGAGGTATAAAGCAAGGCTCCTAATGGTGTTTTTAGTGATAGTCTCTCTTCTTGGAGAAGGAAATGGCAACCCACTGCAGTACTCTTGCCTGGACAATCCCATGGACGGAGGAGCGTGGTTGGCCATGGTCCATGGGGCCGCAAAGAGTCAGACACGACTGAGCGACTTCACTTTGGCTTTTTCACTTTCTCTTCTTGGAATAGCAGCCTCTTCTGTGTTCTTCTGCAACTTAGTTCATCTTTGCTTCACCGTAGATGGTACCTGCATGGAATCTTCCCATGTTAAGAAGAGAAGCTTCCCAAACCCATAGCATCTCCAACAGCTGCCAGAAAGCTTGGGCGAGCGTGAGGGGGTCATTGAGAAACAAGAGTCATTTTAAAGTAGGTTTGAAACAGGTTTTCAAATGAAGATGTTGCTTAATGAGATGACAGGAACACGAGGGTGTTGAGGTTTCAGAAGAGCTGGGACTGGGTGGTTACCCGTTTGACCCATAAATATTATGATCATGAGACTGGTCTAGACAGGTGCCTTTTGCAGTTCCCTGGTGGCTGAGATGGTAGAGAATCTGCCCCCAAGTCGGGAGACCTGGGTTCTCTCCCTGGGTCAGGAAGATGCCCTGGAGAAGGAAATGGCAAGCCACTCCAGTTTTCTTGCCTGGAAGTCCCACAGGCAGAGGAGCCTGGTGGGCTACAGTCCATGGGGGTAGCGAGAGTCAGACACGACTAAGTGACTAACACTTTGACGTTCACATTTTCTTCTGCAATAGGAATTCTGTTCCTGTTGGAGATTAAAATGCCAAGAATTGGAAATAACCACTGGTTGCAGGCACGCATAGTACCAACAACATATGCCCTTTGTCTGCAGTGTGTGGTTAAATGAGGTCACTGCCATGAGCAGACTTAGGTTTCTGGGCCTCTGAATTCTTTGGTGTCTTCAGAATTAATCCCGTAACCATCTTTTACCAGGTATTCATTTCTCCCAGCAATTATAAGATGCTGAGGAATAGCTTGAGGTCAGTCAGTTGAAGCAAATGCTTGAGTTTGTTTGATAAAATGGTACAGTGAAACCAACTCCCCATCTCCCCGAAGGGAAGGAGAAAATTCATTTTACAGCACTCTATTTGTACAGGTATTTTCAAAACCTGAACTTAGCGTGACCTTGGCACTTAGCAGATAATGTGAACCATTATGTAACTGAAAACATATTTTAAAAACACAGAGGACAGGCAAGTCATAACTGCTGCAGAGGCCAATTGTTTCATGAGGAGTGGTGTTTTTCACATTATTTGCTGGAGTAAATACATGCGGAGTCCAAGAGTAACGAACTTCTTTCAAGTTCGTCAGATGGCCGACTCCCCCCAACTAATGATGGCTCACAACGGGGAGTGAGGTTGAGAGCTCTGCTTCGCGGTAGCAAGCTCACGTTTGCCCTCAGGTAGAGCTAGTATGAATAATAATTTTCTAAGTGTCTCCTGGTGGTTGCGGTGCCCCCGTTTCTCACATGGAGATCACATCTTTGTGACCGGGGGCCTCGTTGCCTCTCTGTCCTTGGCAGACGGGTAAGTTCAATGGGTGAGAGGCTGAAGGATGTGCTGGGATTGTCTGTGGGGGTGAGTCGAGGGGAACACAGCAGCCCCCCACTGAACCCCTTCCCCCGACCAGCAGTTCTGTACAGGGTCACAGGGTGTCTGAGAGACCTCCCTAGAACCCGCTACGGTTACCTGCAGAAAATACCGCTGTCCCTATCAGGGTTAGACCTCCAGTCCACGGGTGCTCATAGCTTTGGGGACCCAGGCTGGGTATTTAGGGGAGCCTTGGGGTTTACCCTGCCTTTGGGGATTACTGGTTGGGAAAGTCCAGTGGTCTGCAAGGCAGGGTAGCCTCACTTCAAAATGAAGAACAAGTTTGTCTTGGAAGGAGGATGTGCATGCATTAAAAAAAATGTTATTCACCATGTATATTTTCAGTTCAGTTGTGTCTGACTAGGCCACCCCTTGGACTGCAGNGCAAGGCAGGGTAGCCTCACTTCAAAATGAAGAACAAGTTTGTCTTGGAAGGAGGATGTGCATGCATTAAAAAAAATGTTATTCACCATGTATATTTTCAGTTCAGTTGTGTCTGACTAGGCCACCCCTTGGACTGCAGCATGCCAGGCTTCCTTGTCCATCACCAACTCCTGGAGCTTGCTCAAAATCATGTCCGTTGAGTCAGTGATGCCATCCAACCATCTCATCCTCTGTCGTCCCCTTCTCCTCCCACTCTCAGTCTTTCCCAGCATCAGGGTCTTTTTCCAATGAGTCAGTTCTTCTCATCAGGTGGCCAAAGGATTGGCGATTCAGCTTCAGCATCAGGCCTTCCAGTGAATATCCAGGACTGATTTCGTTTGGGTTGCACTGGTTGGATCTCCTTGCAGTCCAAGGGACTCCCAAGTCCAAGGGACTCCAGCACCACAGTTCCAGAGCATCC
>SJYA01009223.1:0-14951 GCA_006410615.1 Neotragus moschatus
AAGATTAGATTTCCTAGGCAGGCAGAAAGTAATGGTATCCCTAATACAAATCAGGGCATTTTAAAACAACCAAATGGTGTTTCTAAAAATATACCTTTGCTCAGGTAAACAGATTTGTCATGGTAATATTGGAAAAAAAAAAATTCTGGATCAGGCCTAAAATTGTAAAAGAGCATATGAAAGGGATACCAAGTTTTGTACTGATTTACACAGAAAAGATCTGGGTACTTGCTCAAAACTGAGTCCACAGTGATTAAATAAATGTAATGGGCTTTCACACAATTCCAGCTTTTAAATGTCAGCCTATTACTATGAAATGATGCTTTTAACTTGGATAATCTATGTCATATTCTATTTCTCTCCTGAATCAAGTAAATTACTCAAGTCGACCATTTTTATCACTCTAGATTACAGTGGAAAGCAAGCATCTTATCCAGCCTACACAGTGTTAGGCTCTAGAAGCTCAGCCTCGTGAAGAAAGGTACATATTGATTTAATATACACACAGACTCTTCAAGGTCAAACTTCAAGTTTAATGAAAGAAGAGTACCTGAGTGAGTGTTAATACTCCTCTATACCAGTGCTTCTGGATCTTAAAATACTCTGCACTTCATAAGAAAGTTATGTGGCATTTGAAACTTCTCCGAAAGTGAAAGAAAGCTCTGATGCCCGAATGGAGCAGTCAAGAAAATTGAGCACTATTCAGAAAACAGAATACTGGAGATTTGAGCGCACCCTCCTGCACGACAGTGAGAGTTACAAACAGGAAAAGAGAATGAAAAGACTACACCGATTGCATATATCTTCTTTACTGCCCATTCTCTTGATGAATACGATGGTTACACATAGGCTGATGAGATTCCTTTCCTGTACAAAGAACAGCTACTGTTGTTTTATAATACATAAGTCTTTCCTAAACACAGACTACATTTAAGTTGTTATTCAACTATATGGAGAAAGAACTGATGTTGGGGGCACTGAGTCACAATATTGTACTCTTGGGGTACAAATGAAGCAGCCTTATTGCCAGTAGTCACTACTTGCTAGATTTCAAATAGGAACTTGGATTTTCGATATTTCAGAAAGAACTTCTCTCAAAGTCTCTATTGTCATTGTATCTCTTTCAATTATTACTACACCAACAATATTCCCTGAGCAAGATTCCAAAAACTCACACAAAAGCATTTCCTCAAATGCCTTAAATCTTCCTTTGCTCTCAATTTCTTAAATGAATTATAGCTCATTGGAACCCTCCCAAGTGGCCCGTTCTGCAAAGCTATATTTAAAACCATTTTCTATGTTGCACTTTTTTTTTTTTTACCAACTGATGAAATTTTGGTAAATCTTGTCAACAGGGCCTCAGTGTAGGTGCTGTTGTAGTTACCAGCTTCATAAGGATTGTGTGAAAAGGGCAGACACTCTGTGGCATGCATTCATTGAGAGACCCCAGAGTGAATCAAGAAAAGAGAACTTGAGAGGGACTCAAGGGAGTTAAACTGTAATCAGGGAGAGTGTATTTGTCAGTGCATGGGAAAGGCATCTAAACAGATCGTTAGCCTTAAAGTATCTCCTCTACGGATCATGCAACCTGAAATTCTTAACCCTTAGATTCATTCTTCTCACACACTGCCTGAAATACAAACCATTTTAGTTATAAGAATCATATTTGGATCAGAAAGCATATTTCAAAGTAGTTTATAGTAACTCATTAGAGCCCAGTGGTGCTGGCCACAATGCAAGTAAGTTCTAGTGAGGCAAAAAGATATAAGGAGTCACAGTCTCAAGTGTTCACGGGATCAGGCCGGTGCTAGGCATGAAAAAAAAAGAAAAGACGAGAGCTAGTGCCAATTGACCCAGCCACAATATATGCAAAATAGGGAGTAGTGGAAACTGAAGTAAAGGAGAGAGCCCTTACCTCATCTAAAAGGGGCAACTACCACCCGCTCCAGCAGACTGTTGCTCAACAGGTTATAGATCCATATCTTCCAGTTTTTCTAGAGAAACCAAAAATCTCAATTTTTGTGGGAAGTTTCCAATGTTCAAATGTCACAAACTCATTCTATTATTTTTGTGTAATATATTATGGGTCAACACTGTTCAGGGCAAATCAGATATAGCTGAGGGACAGATTTGACCAATCTGTTGACAATTTCCTATCTGGAACATAGAGAAGGGAAGTTCAGATTGAATAAGTGTGACTTCTAGGCTATTAATTAAGAGACCATTAAGAGGCCCTAGAGAGCATCTTTTTCTAACGGAAAAGATCCTCAACAGAGTCTATATAAAACCCTAATTGTAATATGCTATGTGTTATGGGAAAAGACATACCTTTTTTAGAAAGCAAATATATTTGGATTTTATTTTTAAAGTTCTTAAATTCTTTTTAATGTTATTTAGTTTCACCCTGTTCTGTGAAAGAAAGGATTTAGGATAGCATGACCAAAGTTCCAATTAGATAAAACTTAAAGTGAATTATGACTGAAAGACCTAGAAGAAATGATGCTAATAAAAATGAGATAAAAGTACACCAAATGCATGCTGAATACAGTCAAAAGAATAAAAGTCTCATTAGCCATTAATTTATAAAACTGATTACCATGTGCATGAGGAGGGGAGGTGGTGTTAACTATTTTGCAAAGTTCAATTTGCTTTTTTTAAAATGCAGTTTCATCTTCAATGTGAATGAATGTATCTTTCTTATAGTTCATAAAGTAATAAACATATATCAGAATAAAGGAATATTTTTATGTAATTTGACTGTTTAGATTCCATGTCTTCACAATAAAAAGTGTTATTTTTAAAGGGTGTATTTGTAAGCCTAAATAGAAGACAGAATAGATCGCTTCTTACTTAGAATTTTTATACTCCTTCAGCTGAAAGGGAAAGATTTTTCAATAATAAAAAAGGCACTGTGAGTTACAGATGCATTGGTCTGATGAGGCTATATACAGGATATATTACCAGCAGTATTCCAACCTAATGTGTCAGAATTGTACAGCTCTTTTTAAAAAGTTACATTAATAAAAAGTAAGCACTTTACCAAGGTAAATAGATTGTTTTTTGTTGTTATTCTTAAGGAGAGAAAAAAATAGGATGATGCAGTATCAGCAGTGGTAGGCATTAATGTATTCCAGTCTAATTTCAATGCCAAATCCAGACCATTAAATGTGATTTGGAAAGGCTCAGCTCTTAGAGTATCAGAGGGTGTGCAGTCCATGTGTAATGAAGAAGCACTCCAGTAAATCAGAAGATGAGCATCATGCATTCTGATGAACAAAGCGTAGAGGCTGGAATTAACTCAAAAGCTCTCCCTTATACAGCTTCCCTTCACAACAGGTAAGCTATCACCAGGGAGATAGGGACCATGTCTCTGCATTTAACTTTTTTTTTTAACAAATATTTATTGAATATCTACCACTTGATGGGTGACAGTTCTAGAAAAAAATGATCCCAATGAAACTCCAGTCAATTCACGCTAACTCAATAGGCTCTATTCTGTTGAGAGTTGAGGCAATTATAATTACAATAACAACTTTAGCTAATCAAAATCATTAGTTAATTGTGTTTTTTAATAACAACAAAATACTGCCATCAAAAAATCATTAACAACAGCAAAATACTTCCAGACAATCTGAACACCTTCCTTAACCCATCTCTACTTCTCAGTCTAATACCTTACACAATGAAAAATCCTATCTGAGTAACGACTCTGACTACTGCAAGATGTTCACTTATAAAAAGCAAAGTAAACTTTCATAGGATTATCTACTTATTGACAAAGGAGAGCAATATATAAACTTCAAAAAGATCTTTGATTGCAAGAAAGGAAACCAAAAATCATGTGCTTTATAATCTTCAATTAATCTGATAATTTAACTCATTAGAATGCTTTCATCTTTTTCCTCTAGCATTCTAAACTGTTAAGTGTCTTAGAGTGTATTATAAATATTATCTTTCAAGAATAATAAACACAATCCTGAGACTAAGTCCTGCTGCCAATCATACACATAAATATATAATTTTTTTCCTTGAAGAATGTTTCTGTATTAACAGGTATTACATAAAATGAAAAGGGAAGGGGACCCAATTGGTGAAACCAATGCTGGAAGTCAAACTTTGTCTAGGTAGCTATCAGCCATTCTGTTTTGAAGATCTTCCTTGAAAATCCTAAAAGGTAACCACCAGACCACATGTTCTTAGGAGATGGATTCCACACGGCTTTAAGGTACAAGTAGTTTAACTGCATTTTGATGGAGGTGAAAGTGTGAAAAATTTTTATTAACACTCAGTTTTAAAACTTTATTCCTATGATACACCAAGACAAGGGGATTCCAGAAGTTACTTTTCAGGGTTTGGTCCTTAACTTAGAAACTGGTACATTTTTATTAAGTTTTGTTAAGCTTTGGTACATTTTTGTTAAGTTCATTTATGTTAAGTGCATTATGTATGTAAGTGAACATGGGATACTCTATATAAACACTATCATCAATCTTCAGAAAAGCCATATGATGGAAATAATGCAATAATCCATTTCTAGGTTATATTTCTCACATAGAGAATAATTAATTTTCAGTCATTTGTCATGGGTACACAATGTATAATTAGAACTGCTTCATGGTGAACCCTCTCAAAAGGAAAATTTGTAGTACCCAGAAAAATAAGCCATTCAGTGTTCCAGGGTTTATGGTAAAGGCTTCCAAAATAAAAGAGTGTGTTTTGTACATTTTTACCAGTATAAAAAGCTACCAGAAATTCACCATTCCCAGTCAAGACAACTTATGCCTAACCCATTCAATACTTACTGGAACTAATTATGAATCATATTAAATATAAAGTGTTATTTTCTTCACATAATTTCACAAAGTCAGATAAACTTATTTGCCAAAGGGCTTACAAAATACTGTTACTCCACACCTACCAACATGCAAATCAAAGAATCACCAATAATGTTGGCATTAGTGGTTAAAGGGGCAGTGAAATTTTTATATCAACAAGGTCTGAACAGGCCTCTCAGACAGGAGGCTTGGGCAAAATCATTTATCAAGTTAAGTCAGGTGAATCTGTAGTCAATGAGCAGAGTTCTGCTGGAACTGCAGTGCCCCAGGGAAGCAAGCTGAGTTATGTGCTACAGAAGAAAACATTGATTATTGCTTTTACTTATTTATTTCTCCATGTAGAATAGAAATGAGTGTTACTAATTTTGCAACTATTTAATTCAGTTTTCACTAAGTACTATATAAAACATAAATAAATGATAAGAACTAGAATTGAAGGTCCTATGTTATTAATAAAGCTTTGGAACTTATCATTTTTCCAACAACAATGAATGAAACTAAACTTATTGATTTCAGGGACCTGCGTGTGACTGTCATTGTCTAAAACAGACTTATTATAATGTAGTGAGAGATGAGTTCTAGAAAAATATTTTGTTCCCTCCTTTTTAATGAATCATTAGCAATTGATATTCTTTCCAAATATCAATATTTTTAGTGTTCCTAAGGTCAGTGTTTCATGAAATAAACTTATACCATTCCTTCAGCTTACATCTACAAATGTTCAAATTCGACTCTAAAACATTTCTCTGCACTGACAGTATCTCTGCCTATAAAAGTTTATAAGGAAAGAGTAACCAAATAGAGCCAAAACAACTAGAGTGGAACTGAATCATTAACACATGTAACTTGTACAATTTCAGTTGTATAAGTTGAAAAGAAACAGTGCCAAAGATTCTGTCAGCCAATTTGTATAGCCTGGATAGGACATCAAATAGGAAATGTTAATCTACTCTGCCCTCAAGAGCACAAAGGTCCAAGTATTGATACATCTCCGAATATGAGCAACTAGCCTTGTTCAGGATGCTTACAGGATTTAAAGATGCACATTTTCACATAGTATAACTCTTGAAAGAAAGCCAACTACTTCTGATACTCAACCAAAGAAATGCTGGAAGGAAAACTGGCTATGTTGAACTTCCTGAGACATAGCATATTGATTTCCAATTTACTCCTAAAAGTAATTTTAACTATATGTGTTTTTTTTTTTCTTTCTGCTGACTTTGGAATCCAACCTATGGTCTTTTCTATAGATAAATAATATCATGCAATTCCTTTCACTGCTAACAAAAGCAAGTGCTTTTCATAGTGAATGATACTGCAAAGAAGAGGATACTAATTTCTATCCCTGACATGGCTAACAGAATTAGATGAGCCAGACCAAAAAAAAAAAATCACTTATAAAAATAAATAATTATAAATATTACTGTTTGCTTTTTAAATAAAAATTTAATGTCAATGTATTCAATATATCTTAGCTACTAAACTAACATAGGCTTACTAAACCATACTTACAAAGTATAGTTGAGTGACTGACTGTAAACCAAACTTCCCAATAAATCCTTATACCTTGGGGAGAATTCATCTTGGTCAACAAATGGTTAACAATGAAACGCTCTGAGCCTTGCTGGATGGTTCAAACTAGATAAATGTTCTGGGAAGCCAGATAATGACAACCAAGTAAATTGGGAAGCCAGTCATGCACTGTTTGGGGATTTTTCCCTCCCTGTTTTTGTTTTTTCTCTTTAAGGAATGAAAGCCTCTCTAGTGGAATTCTCCACTGGTTTACATTAGTCCTCTTAACACAACTACAGCATATATTTTCTGCCTGGCAATTCAAACCATCAAAGACTAAACATTTATTTCTGTTTATCTCTTTACCGTCTCATGAACTAACAGGTATTTTTCCTCTGTTTTGATGTATTTTGCATATTTGCATTTAGATTTTAACTCATTATTAACACATTAGGTACATTTATTGACTTCCTTTATGATACACATTTAATGTTGATAAAAACAATAATAATACAGTACACAAATAACGCAAGGGGTTCCAAAGCTTGTATATAGCTGAAGAGAGAACCAGAATTATTCCTCACAAGCCATCTTCACTATAAAATAAGCATAATCATCCAGGATTTTAGATCCACGTCCTCACTTTTCATTTCCTTCTCTAGTGTTGATTTCCCATTAGGTTGGTTAACTTTATCTACTCTTTCTAGGGAAAGACTACTCCCACAATTAGGAATATGGTCTGAGCTTCAGTGACTTCCATCTCTGGCTCAGCAGTAATGAATCCGTCTGGGTGCAGGAGATGCAGGCTTGATCCCTGGGTTGGGAAGATCACCTGGAGAAAAAAATGGCAACCCAAGTATTCTTGCCTGGGAAATCCCAGGAGTCCGCCAGGCTCCAGACCATGGGGTTGCAAGAGTCTGATAGGACTTGACAACTAAACTACCACCACCACCTGACCCTCAGCAAGCCCAACTAAACAATCAGACTCTAGATCACCCTCCAAAATCTGAGTCACAACACTGGCAGTATAACAGGAGGTAACATTGTGTGGAGGCCATCAAAAGCCCTATCTAGGTGCAGCTGTACTGAGCTCAGTCCAGTTCCTTTACAGTGTCTCCTCGGGACCTAATTTCACCCATGCTCACCATTTTATATTTTTAATAAATAATAAACATTTCCTCCCAGCCTCTGACTTAGAGTTGTTATTATTAAAGTCATTAGGAAAGAACTTGAGATTGTGATCAGAACACTTACAACTCTACATATGCACACATATATTTGTGCACACCTGTGCCCAGTCCCTCAGCCACATCCAGCTCTTTTTCACGACCCAATGGACTATAGTCCGCCAGACTCCTCTGTCCATAGAATTTTCCAGGCAAGAATATTAGAATGGGTTGTCGTTTCTTTCTCCAGGGGATCTTCCTGACCCAGAAACTGAATCTGTGCATTTTGCATCTCCTACACTGACAGGCAAATTCTTTACCACTGTGCCAACTGAGAAGCCTTGATACAGATGTTCTACTTTGGAACATCAAAAAGAGCTTGGTTGAGTCATTTACCTTCATTACTTTACATAACTACTACATATGCTTTTCCTCATGTATTCTGTCTAGCAAATGAGACTAATCAGTTGCTCAAACTCACTCTTTGAGAGTCAGTTTTGNCCACTGTGCCAACTGAGAAGCCTTGATACAGATGTTCTACTTTGGAACATCAAAAAGAGCTTGGTTGAGTCATTTACCTTCATTACTTTACATAACTACTACATATGCTTTTCCTCATGTATTCTGTCTAGCAAATGAGACTAATCAGTTGCTCAAACTCACTCTTTGAGAGTCAGTTTTGACGACTCCTTTTCCTTCTCGCCTATATCTAATTCATTTCCAAATCTTATAAAAGCCAGATCTAACGTTGTGATGGTTACTTGTATATATCAACTTGACTGGGTCATGAGGTGCCCTTTTGTTGGTCAAATATTCTTGAAGTCTCTATGAGAATTTTTTTTGAATGCAGTTAGCAGTTAAATCAATAGAATGAGTAAAGCAGATTACCCTGTCTTATGTGGGTGGGCCTCATCCAATCAGCTGAAAGCCTGAATAAAACAAAAGGGCCAACCCTCCTACAAACGAGAGAGAATTTCCCTTGCCTGATGGCCTTTGAACTGGGACATCAGCTTTTTCTCTCTGACTTCAAAAGCTAACTGAAACATCAGCTCTTCCTGGACCCGCCAGAATGCCAGCCTTCAAACTGGATTATATCACTGGCTATCCAGATTCTCAGTTCTTCAGGCTAGCACCAGAACTAAACCATCAGTCGTCCTGGGCCTCCAGATTGCCAACTCGCTCTACAGCTCTTGAGACCTGCCAGCCTCCCTAATTATGTAATCCAAATTCCTAATAATAAATATCTCTCCCCACCCATATATATACACACAGTTGCTTCTGTTTCTCTGGAGAACCCTAAGAAAGCTGCTAAAAGTCTTCATCTCTCCGACTACTGTAATAGTCTCTTCAGCCTCCTGAGTTGTTTTTCAACATCTACTCTGAGCTCATTCCAATCCTACATGCTTGCTATAAATACATAAATAATGTATAGATATATAAATAATGTGGACCCTATCTGATATCATAAAATCAAAGCAGGGAAAATCAATCATCTCCATTTATCCATGATATATCTGTAAGGTTTATTTCTGTTTGTGATACATATATCTTGCTTGTAGGTTTCAATAACTATCTCACCATATGGATTATCCTCAAATAGCTAGTAGAAAAGAAACAAGTTCTAAAATTTGTTTAGTATTCTCTTTCCAAAATGTAGAAATAACCCTCACACGTGCGTACTATTTATATAAGACAGAAAAGGGGGTAATTCAGAAGACTACAGGGTTTTCCCATCACCAAATCCCTCATAAAAAGCTCTATTCTATTTCCACTTTTAAAAATGATTCACTTCATCACTACATCTCTCACTGGGAAATAATTCCAAAATGAACTGAACTTTTCTTAGCATTATCATAAAATATTATTCCTCACTTTGACAAAACTAGTAGCCCCTCTGCAATTTTCTCTACCACAATCACTTGCAGGCTACACTCTTCGGAGTTATATTGAGAGTTGTTTTTTGTTAATAGTTTTTTTGTTAATAGTTTTACCCCTTTAACAATATTTTAAAATAATCAAAGGCTTAATTTCTCCAATTTCTTCTTCAGTATTACTTTGGCACAGATTTGGGAATTAAGTGAGATGTAAACCAATATTCTCCATGAAGTGACTGCCCCGAGAAGATGTCCACAATAAAAATAAACAGGTATCCTGAGCACAATTTTTTCCCATAGATAAACTACTTGAGGGGGGGAAGAAAAACCTTAATACCTCAAGAATTTAAGATATCCTGTGGCGAATTCATGTTGATGTATGGCAAAACCAATACAATATTGTAAAGTAATTAGCCTCCAATTAAAATAAATACATTTTTAATTCAAAAAAGAATTTAAGATATTTTGTTTTAAATAAAAAAGAATACAATTATTTATTTCTTGGTAAATAGCTACATTGAGCAAAAAAAGTTTTTTCTTTTCCTGCTAAACATAGAAAATTGAAAAATTAATGCAAGCTGGAACTGGGCTAATCATGAAAAAAGTGTAAATTAAAAATGTACATTAATTTTAAAATATATCTGACCATATCAATTATAAAAGACTGCAAATATAAGGGAGAGAAAAAGAACAGTGAAAATCAGTCTGCTCGTTCNGGGCTAATCATGAAAAAAGTGTAAATTAAAAATGTACATTAATTTTAAAATATATCTGACCATATCAATTATAAAAGACTGCAAATATAAGGGAGAGAAAAAGAACAGTGAAAATCAGTCTGCTCGTTCATTTGGAACCCTTCAATAAAAAGCTCTCTAACTCCTTTGGACTGTCACCCCCATGAGGGAAGGAACTGTGACATTTTACATTAATCTCTGCATAGCATTTGCCTCTTTACTGAGCCTGTGACAGTACTTCATAATAAAAAATTTTCAGATCTTTAAATGGAACCGTTTTCATTAAATAAGAAACTAACAAGATGTGTTTGCCATCTTGGTTGTCTTGGAACATTAACTATTTCATTTCAAATGTCATCCCTTTGCTTGCTAAATTTACTTCTTGCTCAGACTTAAGTTAAAAAGTGACCTCAAATTTAATAACAACTTTATAATTTAGTTTTAATTGTTTCCAGTGATTTACTTTTAAATGACTAACAACTCTGACACAGTAGCTTATTAGCTACCAAACAAAAAAAATGTTGTGGGTTAAATCAAATACAACCTTCAATTAAACATCAAATGTAAAGTCAAACAGGATTTCCCCATGTTTATTATATAAGAAGCTTTGAAATACACACAATAATGAGACAGGAATCATTAGTATTATAGAGATGTAAAGAACCTTCAAAAGTAGGATTTTACAATAAAAAGAGCACTTGAAATTTACTGCATATTAAATTTTACCACTTTTAGATATTCTTTTACTTTCTTATGAGCCTCAGGGAAAACATAATAGAGAGGAAGACACTAAATGGAATCTTCCAATATTGTGAGTAGAAAACCTCTGGTTGTACCCATGCCCATTCACACTTTTAGCAAGCATTCACTGATCACTGTCTGGAGCTAATCACTGTCAAACCCAGCAGGACCCTGTGGGCAAAGCCTTCTGTCCCCTGTTCCTTGTTTGCAGGAAAATGTCTTTCAGCTTCCTAGAGCTTCCCATAGTTCCAAATGGCAAATTCAAATAGTTACTAATTAGAAGAGGGAGAGAATGCAGGAAGAAAAAATAGCATAGCATTGGACCTGGGCCTCACACCTCCATAGGGCATGTCCATAACAATCTGATACATATCTCTTGAGTTCTTCTGCAGGAACTAGGGTCCCCATCCAGGTGAAGGATAACTTCAGGCTGAGCACAAGCATGGGGAGCCAGGACTGGTTGGAACCAGGTTAATGGATGAGACTTCTGGACCATCTTGTTAACTCAGTTCAGTTCAGTTCACTTGTTCAGTTGTGTCTGGCTCTATGTGATCCCATGAACTGCAGCACACCAGGCTTCCCTGCCCATCACCAACTCCCGGAGCTTGCTCAGCCTCATGTCCATCCCTGTTAACTCACCACCAACCAAATGCAAGAGGGTTACATTCCTTGGAGCCCTCACCTGAAAATTCTACTTATGGAAACTTCCCTGAAATTCATTGGGAAGTTCAGGTCTTTTGAGCAGGAACCATCCATTTTCCTTGCATGGCCCTGGCAATAAACCTTTCTCACTCTAAACTTCAATGTTTTGGTTTGTTTGGCCTCGCTGTGTGTTGCACACACAAACTTGGGTTCAACAATCATGCTAATGCAACATATCCCCACCAAAATTAGGCCTGTTAAGAAACCTTCTGTAGAGGGTGATTCCTGCCTGATATTACCCATTCAGAAAAATACTAACCAAAAGAGTCAACCAGGACTCATACATAAACATACTTAGGAATTTTCTTATTCATGAAATCAGAAATTATAAAGATTTCCCACTAGGAAAGAAAGATAAAAATCCCAGATCATAATTTCCAAGATTTAAAGTTAGATAAATCTTCTGGAGTAGACTTGTGGTAGATAAGCATAGTAAGTCAGAAGAAATGCACTCTATATAAGGGTCTAAGAATTTGTTAGATCTGTTTCAATACATTGCATGGTTCATTGTGTGGAAGCTTTCCTAGGCTACTCCATCTCAGCATAATGATTACTCTGAGCATGGAAATGGAAACTAAAAAGATGATAGCCATGTAACGCAAACTTGAAGAATCAATGAGTCCTGGCCAAGGGTGTACCCCAAGAGCAGAAGACAAGCAAGCAGTTGATTGAGCATCTCTGACACCAAAAGTACATAGAAATGGAAACACTGGCAGTAATGGAGACGTTAGGTAGCTAGAATAGGAAAAAGGAGTCCAGAACAATGGTGGCTAAAAGACAAGAAAGGGAAAGGCCTGTGAGAATAGAACAAAGAAAGGTCTGAGGACTGGTGTGAGGACCTCAAGTAGAACAAACAGCACTCCTGGCTAGTGCAATTTACATAGGGCAGGCCCAGGGGGAGGAAAATACATATAAAAAGAGGAGCCAAAGGGCCAGCGGTCTCTCTCTCTCCTCTTCACGTCTTTTGGGTTGGCATGCCCTCATGCCTAGAGGATGTATTTTCCTTTACTTTCTAAATAAAACTGAGCTGTAACACGGAGCTGTAACACTGATCTGTCTGAGAGCTGAGAAATGGTCTGTCTGAGGGCTCTAATGTCCGTCGCTTCAAATTTTTGTTGTGATGAGACTGAACCGAGGAAATTACACACTCCCCTGACAGAGGCATCAAATATTTCTTCCTCTATATTAATTTCTGGAGGTTTTGGATAAGCTTAAAAAATATAGGTCATTCAAGAGGGTGGGAAATGAATCAAGAGAATGACACACTAAGGCATACAGAGTTTGGAGCAATTCATTTGAAAGAATTAAAGATACTCAGCTTTCATTTTACCCTCTTCTGCTCAATATTTCTGGACACTATTTGTCACTTTTCTTCCCTTCTCACTTTACCTTAACTAAGACAGAACTCAGAACACACTGTGCATTCAATCCCAAGCCCCTTTGCTGTGCTCCTTCTTTTGCCTGAAAGGCTCTAGGCAAAGCCTTTCTAAGCCATGTGGGTTGGGTTAGATGCCCTTCTTTTATGTCTCTATATCAAGCATGTATTTACAGGACACAATTTACCCAGATAACATCCTCTATGTACTTCCATTTCCTCACCAGTAAAATAAAGATGATGATAGCATACACCCCATAGGGTTGTTTTGGTGATTAAATAAGGTGGTATATGTAAAACCACTTACAATACCTGAAACAAACCACTAGGGTATGGGGGCATCTACTTGTGGAACTAAGCCCAATAGAGGGGGGAAAAGTAAGTTGGAAAGGGGTTTAATAGATTTGATTAAAACATAAAAATTGGGAGGTTAAAAGTTTGAATGATTTTGGGGAGTAAATATAACAGGTAAACCCAAAGGATAAAAGAACTATGATTATAAGATGAGATATAGTTTAAGATGTCAGAGACTGAAAATTTTATATAAGGATATGATCTAATATATAGCTATATGAAGAGTTGAAACTTGCATTTTTTAGAATCTGTGGGCACTGTGCTTAGAATTTTATATATGCCATTGCACTTAATTACCTGACTATTTTTATAGATGAAGAAATCAAGGATGAATAAAGTTATATGACTTGTCCAACCTTGCACAGATAGTCAATAACAGAGCTGGAAAGTAAACTCTGACTTATTTAACTCTGAAGCATATATGCTTTCCACTATAACATACCAAGTACATAATGTACTTGGGGAAGGAAAGGAAGAAAGTGGGGAAGGAAGGATGGGTCAAAAGTTATTAGATTTGACCAAGTGAAAGATATCTGAGACTAGGCCGTGGATGGGGGACACAAAAACACACAAGTCATTCACCTGATGGCTGAACTTGAATGGAAAAGGCTCTTAATTAATTCCATAATCACTGAAAAGTATAGAGAAATGATGATAAAAAAACAAGAGAAGTGATAATAAATAGTGACTGGGTAGCCCATGGTGAGTTCTGCTGTAGGTTGGCACCATGATAAGTAAGAAAGTATATTACTGTGATGTATCATGAATTTTCTTATAACATAATATGGTAGACACTGGAATGCTGAGGTAGCAGACACTCTCCAAATCATTCACATTAGAAAGCAGAAAGACAAGTTCTGGGCTACTGTGGATCTGTGGCTTACACAATCCCTACATGTTATACAGACCACTGAACCTTAGGTACCCAACAAGAGGGCAAGGGAGGCACTGGGGACCAGCATTCAGTTAGTTTTATCCTCAGTCTTGTGAATATCCTGTATACTCTTGGCTTGCCAGTTTGGTGGTAGGCCATATTGAAAGCAACCTTAAACTAAGGTCAAGTCATTCTATAGTCTTAAAATATGTAACAACTGCTGAGATCTGGAAGCTCAGGATAGGGGACAGAATAGCCAAATGTTATGAGATTCAGAGAAAGGAATTCTTACACAATAAAACAACAGATTCTGTGGATTTAGTGGTAAAGGGTAAGGTGAATGAATGCCCACTGACACAACTGAGACTCATACATTCAGAGGGTGGGTACATGAACAGACTCACTGCAAACAGTGGCGTGAGAGAGCTAGCTTTTGGTTAATGGAAAAGGCTGAGAAAGGTGTCTTTAAGGTGTTCAAGTTTGTTTTCAAAGTGATGTGTATCTAGAGAATAATAGGAAGGGTTTTGAGATGAATAAAAAGGGAGGATAAGTATAGAGGAACAAAGAATAAAGTAGGATAATAATATTGTCAGTGAGCATAGGTGACACTGGGGGCTGATATTTTGTAATGTTACCACAGATGGCAGAAAAAACAGTGGTATTATATTATTTCAGGTTTTTCCCTGTATCTCTGATATAATGCAAATATAGCCTTCCAGCTGAATATAATTCCCATCTCACAATGAGAGTAAACCTTTCTCCATCATAACAGACCTGGTCAGGT